>NDGN011471103.1:0-16172 GCA_002564285.1 Tympanoctomys barrerae | reverse complement strand
AAAGAAAGAAAGAAAGAAAGAAAGAAAGAAAGAAAGAAAGAAAGAAAGAAAGAAAGAAGTATATGTATGTGTAAATACACAGGATAGCTTGTACTGCTGATTTTTGCTGGTCTATTGAAAGGAACAGTTAATGCTTAATTTTTTTCTTTATTATTTACATGCTTATATTTAGTAATGTGAGCAACAAATCTGAAGACAATAATATGCAGTATAACAACCACTATTGAATTCTAAATAATTAATTTCAAAATATAATAGCCAGTTCATAAATATGCCTAATGTGATTCAAATAGCCTGTATACAAATGAAAATGTACCAATTCCCTTCCCAAAATGAAAGATAAAATTTTACTTTGGGTGACATTCTCCTTCTGACAGTCCCTAACTTAACTATTATAATGTCAGCTTACCAATATTTAAGTATTGATAATGAGTGATTCAGCATTATAGTACATAGAGTTAAAAACAAAGATACCAAATTAATATGTGGACACACCTGCATGTATATTAACAAAATAAGAAAGAAATACTCATGACAAGTTTAATCTTCATTTCTGTAACTACTCATAGAATCATATTCGTACTCTATGCCTACTCTAGATTCCTTTGGCCTTCTTCAAGTACCTCAGTGAGTCCTGATTCTTTACCTGGCAGGGTAACCCATGTTTTCATTCCCCAGTGTTCTGCTTCATTTGTCATCCTACCCAGGTGGGGTTGATGCCATTTCCCATTGAACTGATGATATTAGCAGATGCTCCAAATCCCTGCCCTCCAGCAAATTCTTCCTTACATCTATCAGGGAGCAGAAGTCTAATTTCCTCTTGGTAGTATAAAACAATCATGCCAACCCAGACCATAAATTCTTTATAAGCTCGTAGACTCATAAGCATGAGAAGTCCACAATCACCAAGGAGAAGTCTCAATTCCCAGTTCAATGGAAGTATTGTTCTGTCTCCTGGTAGAAGCTTTCTCCACCCTGAAACTAAGGCTGCTAGACAACCAGAGCAAAAGTTTTCAGGAAGAAGAAACAAAACAAAACTTTTTGCTAGTGGCTCCCTAGGGGTAATAGTGGGTGATCCCATCTCCATTTCCACCCCCATGATTCTTGGATCCATGACTCCTGGTTATGGATGCTGATCAATGATCTAGCCCTGCAAGGTATTGCAACCTAGCTGGCGCTATAACTACATCCTCAAAACTCTATTTTATCCACACTGCTTTATTTCAGCTGCATTTGGATGGCAAGGATGACAACACAAGTGAGTTATGTGGGCATGGTCCCAGACTATACTTCTTTGGCCATGAAGTGACTTTTTTGCTCAGAACCAATGCTGTGTAGAATTCCACTGAAGTGTATGAGGTGCTTTTTAAGTATACAGGTGATAGTTTTGCCAGTAGCATTAAGTGCATAAAAGACAAATTTATATTCAGAATAGGTATTCCAGTAAGGACAAAAAAACTGCCTCTTTTCATGGTGGAAGTAAGCCAATATAGTCAATCTACCACACAGTCAGGGGTTGGTAACTACGGGGAATGGTGCCATATCATGGACTTAGTGTTAGTCTCTGTTCTTGGCCTAGCAGGCATTCAGCAACTGCATTTAGGATGGCTTTTCACATGGGGGTCCTGTATTACTCATCCCATGCCTGCCACCATGGGCATTTTGTTCATAAGCCCATTGAGCAATGACAAGGGTGGCAAAGAAAAGCAATTGACAACTATCCTCAGAATTGACCACTTGATCATTAAAGCTTTCTTCTGTCAATGTCACCTTTTGGTGAGCATTTACATGTGCCACAAATATTTGCATATCCTTTGCTCCTATGGGGAAATCTATACACATTCTTCTATCCTAAATACTTTTGTAACCAATTTCCCAGTCATGTTCCTTTCCAATTCCCTAAACATCTGGCCACATCATTCACTATAGCCCATTGATCAATATGTAATCACTTATACATTATATTTGGCTATTTTTTCCTTCCAAGCAAAATATACAACCAAGTGTATATCTAAAATTTTTCCCACTGAGATTTCCCCTCACCATTGTCCCTGGAGTTGTCCTGGAAAGAGGGTACAATGCTAACACTGTTTTTAGGTGATGCCCACATAACGTGCAGAATGATCTGAGATCAGAGCACAGCCTTCTCTTATTCTGTCAACTGATTATCAGGCATAAGGCATATCCATAGGTGGATGGTAAAAGTACAACCGTGGGCATTTGAGACCTTCAGAGCACAAATATGAATATAATTGATGTCAATTGAGTGTGCAGTAACAAGTACAGCACTGTCCTTTGATGGTGGACTGCTGCTCTGTATATCCAGTCTTGTGATTCAGCAGGCCAGATGCACCCAGCTTGTGATAGGCACCTCAGGCTTCATGGTAACTTGGTGGCTCATGGTCAAGGGCGCAGTTTCTACCAAGACCCAACAGCAGGACAGAAGATGTATCTTTAAGAGAGAGTAGTTTCTGTAGATAATGGCAGAACCTTGCTACAAACTCCTAAAGCCCTTCATTATGATTTCACTATGGAACCTGCCAGAGACTCCAAGCAACACTAGTGACTACCCCTAGTCCATCCAGTATCATTGAGTTCCTGAGTCTTATGACCCAAGTGGCAGAGCAACCTTCATTGCAGGCTGCATGGGTTGTAGAGGCCTCTTTTATCTATACTGCACTCAAAGCTAGTAGTTCCCAAGTTATTCAGTAAATTGGACAGAGTAGTACACCTAAGTGAGGACTATGTTGTCTCCAAAATCCATTGTGCTTCCTGCTTCTTGGTACTATGAGAGGTCAGATGCTATATCTTATCCTTTACCTTAGAAGGGATAACTCCACATACTTTATACCACTGAATTGCTAGAAATTTCACTGAGGTTTAGGGTCTTGACATTTAACTGGATTTATTTCCCACCTCTGACACACAAATGCTTTATCAATATGACAAGAGTAGGTTTGGCCTATTGTTCACTTGACCCAATCATAACAAGGTCCTCAGTGTAACAGAATAATGTGAAGCAAAAAGATGACCAAGCTCCATGAGAATAAAGTTGTGACTCAGGGCTAAAGAGTTAACATAGCCCAAGGTAGGGCAATAAAAGTGTATTTTGGGCCTTGCTAACTACAAGTATTTTACTGTTGGTAAGTCTGATGGTTAGGTATGGAAGAATAGAAATGTCAAATCAATTGTTGCATACAGGATACCAGGGAATGTGTCTATCTGCTGAAGCCAAGAAACTACTTCTGGTGCACCGAAGCTGCAGTTGGGGTCACCACTTGTTTGAGTTTATAGTAATCCACCATGGATTTTGAAGATCCGCCAGTTTCTTCACAGGCCAAATAGAAGCATTAAATGTGGATGTGGTTGTAAACACTGCCCCTGCATCTTTCAAATCTTTGATGATGGCAGTAATAGCTTTAAAGTCAAAACAGCTAGCAACAGGTATTTCTCATGTTCTTATGACAAAGAAATCATAAATGTTTTGAGATGATGGGTAACCAAATATTCTAAATTGATTATTAAACACAATATACAGATGTACACTATCATATAAATTAGGTATGATGTACACCATCATATAATTTACATCTGTCATTTTTTAATTTTTTTTCGGTCAATTTTTCAAAAAGTCAGTTATTTGAGGAACAAAAACAATTATATGACATTTTAATCCTCATCTAATCTTTGTGATATTGAGAAGATGTGTTTCTTGGCTGAGGATATTTTAATACTGAACAATTAATAGTGCTTGAAATGTGTTCTGATTCCTTCACCTATCAGGATGGTGAAAGAGTTGAATCATCTTCCTTTTATCGGTACTAGATGGAGATGAGGAATCTTGGATAATGCTTGCTCATATGAACTTTTATAGCATCTGTCACCTGGAAGTGGATTCTCCAGTGTAATAGCTCTTTACACATCTGTCTCTGTATTCACTAGACTCTGAGAACCTTCAGTATTTCTCTGATGTCTGGTTTTCATAGGGCCTGGGAATTAAATTATTTTATTTTATGTTTAATGGTTGTTTAAAAAGAGAAAAGAATATTTTGTGACATATGAGAATCTAGTACTGCCATTAGAATACAGCTATATTCATCCCATTTCATATTTATTTTCTAGGATGGCTTTGGCACAGCAGAATTGAGAAGAAGGAACAGTGACCATATGGTCCATGAAAAATAAATATTTGTTATCTGGCCTTTTACAGAAAAAGTTTGCCAATTCCCTTTTGAGTTTAAGGCAAATATTTTCTTCTCAACAATGAGTTTCCCAAATCTGGAATATTACAATCCTGTATTATGTGTTCCCTATGTTAAAGACAGTAAGAATAAGGAGGAAAAGAAGGAAAGAGGTACATTCCTTTGTGTGTAACATTGTTCTGGAGAGGTCTCTGTCCTCCAGGCCTCTCTCTTGAGCTACCTCTTGTCAGCTCATGCATATAAACTACGATTATTGACTTAACTAACATGGAAGATCATATCCCATTCCCTAGATCACTCTATGTTCTTGTTAATCAATGAAGTGTTAGTGTTACAGTGTTAGTAGTCATATCACACTGTTGACTAAAACCCTGAGGAAATTACAAAAAGACCTAATCCTTGTCTTTCTATGTAGTAGATCTAGTTAAGTGAATATAATAAAGTGTCGTGGTTCAGGATATAAAGGTTTACTTTTGTACTACATGTTTTAAAGAGGTAGTGAGTGACACTTCTGTTCAAGAACTTGATTCTTCCCGCGATTCTGGTCACTAACTGAATTGGATCAGAACAGAATCAAATTTACTCATTAGGTTAACACTGAACTGATTCATTGAATTTGACTCAGTTCTCTTCCAACATTGGTTTCTCATCAGAACTGTAGAAAGACTTGAGTTCATGAACTGTGAACCAAGGTACCGCTTTGTATGTAATATAACATTGTATAATGTAATATAATGTGTGTTTTTCTATTTTTGAACAGTGATTTTTTCTCATACATACCTGAATTCCTGATATTTCTTTAACCTTAAGTACCCATTATATTTTAACTTCTATAGAAAAAATTAAAATGTTCTCCGCTTGGGGCCAGGCAAATAATTCAGTGGCTTAAACACCTGCCTAGCAAGCAATTTTCCCAAAGAAATGAAGTACAATGAATTCATTGCACTGAATTCAATCCCCAGTACAAAAGTAAAAGAGAAAAAATTCTCTATCTCTCCTCACCTCTTTTCCTGTGGAAAGGAAAATTTCATTCTATGAGGGCTGGCCAAATAGCTCAGTGGATTAAAAGTGCCTGCAAGCAGGTGGTGGGGCCAGGGGTTCGATCCTTGGGCTTGTAATGTCAGCCCCGCCCCCAAGCACACTGAGATGGCAATTGAGACCGGGCATGGTGACTCATGCCTGCAATCCCAGCTCTTGGGAGGCTNTAAACAGGTGGATCACTATGAGTTCGATCTAGTAGTGAGATCCTAAACACCTTGTAGACCCTACCTTAAAAATATACAAAAAAAAAAGAAAGAAAATTTCATTGTATGATTTTCATTTTAACCACAACTTTTGCCAGATTGTCTCTGATTTTAAAATAATAATAATTTTATAAAGATCAATTTTAAAAGTTTCACATAATAGTCTTTTCAAACATATGTGAAAATGAACTTTTTATTTTCTAAATTAAGTGGATTCATTATGTTCATTTAATCAAATACGTTCCTTTAATATCATGACTTTATTTCTTTGGGAAAAGATTACCATGAATTTTTTTCTTTTACATTCTTCTACTTAAAAAACAGGCATGTAATAGGATATATTTGGACAAATAGTGTACTGAATATAATATTTTGGCTGAATACATCATCTCACTCAAGATTCTAAATGGCAATCAGGGAAAACACTTCTATCTAAATTAACCAGAAATTCATGGAAAAACTAGAGACTTGGGCACAAAATCATTACCTTGAAACACAGAATTTTACACAAGAATGCCAATTAATTGGAGTTGAGTGACAATGACTATGCGAGAGCCACACATTCTAGTTACCCAGAATAGGTGATCTGAAATAGTGTGGGGGGGAAGTTATAGGGAAAAAAATTAATAAGAAAGAGGTTACAGCTAATTGGCTTTAGCATGACATTAGTCATCTACAATAGTATAAGACACTGATTTCTGATTACTCACTTGTGTTATATAGTCCATGTAAGATATAGTGATAGGTAGGAAGAAAGCATTCTCCAAGTTACCTCTTACTCTGTCAGCATCAATCTGTCCACCAGCAACTAAATTAATGGTTCAAGCTTAAAATCATCTAAACAATAAAAATTTGGAAACTCAAAGTTCAAGTACATGAATACTATCCCATAACCCATGTCTCCGAGATCTAATGGGAATTTTCAGGCCCTTTTTCTTCATAGTTTGAAAAATAAATATAAACCGTATGGTCATGTTCATACAGTTAAGAACATCATGTGGAGATGCTAACAGATATTGGCTCTTCCTACTAAAACCAAGGTGTGCCAAGACTGCCAGTAAGTGACTGAAAGAAGCGAGGCAGAGAATAGATTCTTCCTTATAGCCCTCAGAAGGAGCCAATTTTAGTGATATCTTGATCTCAGATTTCCAGCTTCCAGGACTGTATGGTAGTAAATGCCTGGTGTTTAAGCTAATCAATCTGGAACATTTTGTTTTAACATCCTCAGGAAACCAACATGGTTGCCAATCACACCTGAGTATACCCTCATGCATGGACTTCAATGATGTCCTTTCAGTTACAAGTATCCAATGAAGAAAACTAAGTCACAAACTATACTTTCAGAAAACTAGAAAAAAAAAATATCCAACCACTTTTGGGTCCTGGAAATGGAACAAAGACCTATCCTCTTCTTCCCCATAGTTCAGCAGAGTGCAATCTGCGCTGTCCAAATGTAACTACTGGCGACTGTATACAGTCAGTAACATAAAATATACCAAGTGGCTGAGACACAGAATCTCCAAGGTGGAGAGACTGTATTTCATCCTATAGTGGTTTGAAATCACTTTTCCAGACAACAGTTCCTTACTCATATTAAAATAACAGCATATGAAATTTTAGATAGCCATGCATCTCAACAAAGGAAGTCTTTTAAAAGTAATGTCATTAAATAGCATTATGTTTTAAATATAAGAGAATGTACTCAGAAAATCCTCCAATGTATATAGGTCTATCATTTAATGTGGCCTCTGAGAGACAGAAATAACAGGCAGATGCCAAAGTAAAATAGAATACCATTTTATTACACACTTTTTATTAAGTAGGATGCACTCTAAAATAATGACCCTAAGTATACTCTAGTAAATACATAAACTAAAAGCATACTCATGTATTACCATTATCAAGTATTATATGCTATTTATAATGTGTGTGTATGCTTTTGTACAATTGGTACTACAGATCTATGTACAACACCACAAGTATGTGAGTAATACATAGAGGGGCCTATAACATTCTGAGAGCTATGGTGTTGATCGCAATATGAATTTCTCTGCTTCATTATCATCCCTCATGGCACTGCAGTCCTACATGTGGTCTATCATGGACCAAAAGTTGCTATGTGGTTTAACACTGTATGAATAATAAGGTTGTTAAGCACTGGATGCCATTTTCATAAGCAATACTTACTTATTAACCGAATAGGAATAAATATACATTGAGTGAGGATTTTACCTATCTGGGAGACATTATTTATTACATCAAGTCTCTGTTTATTTGATGCATTGCTTTGCAGACCTGTTGCAATAACTTGCAGTCACCTGGAGTCTCCATTTCATATTCCCCAGGGGTTATAACCCACAGACTTGGAACTATTGTTTTCTCATGTAACTGATTTATTGAAAAGGCTCAGTTCTGTGAAAATATAAACATGAAATGGTTTTCTTCATTCTCTATTCCTTATTTTCAACCTTTTAAAATATGTTTCTATCATTCTATGTTTTTAATCTCTTTCAGCTATTGAAATTTCAGTTTAATTTCCAACTCTAATCACAAATTAAATTTAAATCTCATCTTTCCCCTTCCCCAGCAAATTCAGTACTCTTGTTCTAAGAAATCTGGCACTCTACAATGGTTAACTTCTCTAAGGCTTTGAAACAGGGAAGAAGAGGAGAAAATGAAAGAAATATCTCAATTCTTAGTTGCCTTCCTTCTACTTTTTGTACCCCTGAGTCTGGACAGCACTGACTGCACATTTGCACTGGCTGTGTGTAGCATTCAGGTACTGCCTCATTCATAGTGTGTGTGTGTGTGTGTGTGTGTGTGTGTGTGTATCAAAGGCCCTATAGGACCCTTTGTCTGCACACTCCCTTGCAGGAAAGACTAGACTATATCCTTCTTTCAGTTCCTAAATAAGTGATCACCCAGGATTCCTGCTCCTAAGGGTCCTTGACTGGGGGACAGCATCCTTGAGTGAAGCTTAGGAAGGTTATAAGTATGCCACTTACATCACTTACTGTCCCGTCAAGTGACAAGTTGTGTATTGCATATCTCCACTCAACTGTCTCCTACTGGTGGTCTTTCAATCAAGACAGTTCAGAAAATTCATTGCCTAAGAATGTGTAGGTGCCCAGGCAATGGGATATATATTGATCAAAGAAGATTGAAGTATACTGTTGAGGTCTGTGTACATCACTATGTGTAAATTACAACTCAATCTGAAAGGAAGAATGACAACCTAAAAGGAAAATGAATAATTAAGAATGTCTTAGTATGAAAATAAATGCGTGCTTTAACTTCTTAAAAGTACCTTCAGATTCTTTGGGCTTTTATTCTCTTGACCTAGGTTTGGTTCAATATTTTCTCTACGTCTAGCTGAAGTAAAAAAAAATCTCACTTTAACATAAAAATTGTATTTCCTATAAATCTAAAAATTCAATAACTCTGACTTTTCTTTTTTTCTTGATTCATTCTCACCACTATTGATTAGAAATGATTTGGAAGGCTTTGGCATGGTTTAAAAGAAAAAAGTTCCTCAAGGGCCAGATCTCCTGCCTTTTGGTAAATTCTTAGGGAAGTACTTAATCCAGTTATCATCAAAGTTGGGTTGTTTAAAGTCTTTTGATTTTATTTGGTTTTTGGTTGTTTGTCTGTTTGGTTTCATGTATTTGGTACAGGATCTTACTGTGCAGTTTGAACTCATAGTGATCTTCTGTTTCAGCCTCCCCAGTGCTGGAATTATAGGTATGCACTACCAAACTTGTACTCTGCGGCTGGCTCAGAGTCCAGAGGTGGGGGCAGCATGGCATGTGTTGCCAGGGATCGAACCCTTGTCCCAGAGCTTGCGTAAGTAGGCATTTAGTTTGCTGAGCTATCTTGCTGGCCCTTAAAGACTTTTGATTTCAGTCAGGTCTTGGAAGTGAATTTTTAGGCAACCCTAAGTATCAACAACTCCTCAACCCACCCCAAATTATACATGCATAAAGAGGGTAATTTTAGGGGATATTATGTAATGGAAATTAAAAACCTACAACCTAATCTACTTACTCTTTAATTCATTAATAAATGAATTACTGAGTTTATATCATATACTAAGATCCCTTTATCCACTCAATGAAGGAGAAAGACAAATATCAGGAGAATTAGAGTCTGACCAAAACTAAGAGGGAGGATACCCAGGGTCCTATAAAAACACACAGGAAAGACACTGAGGTTTGGCTCATTCAAGGGAAACTATCCAGAAGATGTGCATCTCTGTAAAACCCATAGCTTGAATAGAATTAGCAAAATAAAAGGAAGAAATACTATTCTAAGAAGGAGAAAAAGAGAGAACCACTGAATGAGTTTACTAGTATTGACACAATTCACCACAAATCAAGAAGTTTAAAACAAGAGAAAATTATCTCATGTGAAGGGAATCAGACATTTGATATCAAGATGCTGACAAGGCTAATTGCTTTGGAAAACTGAGCATAACCTGTCTATGCTTCTGTCTCAGGCTCTGGTGGAAACGGACTATGTTTGGCATTCTGTGGCTGTGAGGTGCAGATGTATCATCAAAGTCTCTGCCTCTGGCTTCATATCGTCCATCTTTATCTGCATCTTTTCTTCTCCCCTAAGGAGTCTTTGAAATCTCAAGGCATGGGGTTTAATCCTTGATAGCTTATTTTATTATAACTAATTATTCCTGTGAAGACCCTGTTTCCAAGTAAGGCCGCATTCTAAGGTTCAGGTGAACATAAGTATCTGCAGTACTTTATTCATTTCATTATACTACTATATATTTTTGTGATCTTTAACATCATATTGCCAACTTCTATCAAAGAAAGTCTCTTATTTCCACAATTTCATTTTTTCCAATTCAGTGCAATTAATGGTGATTTGAAATCCATCATTCACATAAGAATTGAATGCCTTGAGATAGAAAATGTCACAAACCTCAGTATTGAAAGCAAAATTCTAGATACTTAGTAAGTGACTGGTACAAACAGAATTTTTGAGATGTAGTTTACTTATGTGGTGGGTTCCTCACATGCAATGTGATCTTTATGTTTTTAAGTCAAGGGCTCAAAGTCAGACCGTGTTTTGGTCTGGAATATAGTATTTCTACAGGCCAAGTGTAAGAGAGAGCATCTTTAAAGTGTGGTTATGAGCTGTGTTTCTCCTACTATACCTCCTTTCTGCTTTTCATTTTAGGATAACAATGATTATGGTAATGATGGGACCACAGAGAAGGTATAATGATGCTGTAAGGATCTTGGAGCCCCTTGCTCTTCTTTCTTGCATAGTCATAAAAGAATCTCTTGAAAAATGATTTTAGGTATGTTGCAATATTTCCTTTATAAACCTTAATAAGGTTGATACAAAATTATAAACTCTTTGATTAATTTCTTACTAAAAAGAGAAACTGAGTAGTCTTATAAACAGAAAATTAGAACATGTCACTTTCATCTATCCACACATATTTCTGCATAATTGTGTAATGTCCAATGTGGTTTCATATATAACTTCTTTCCCTCACAAATATCTCATAAAGAATTTAAAGTCATGCTCCTTTACAGCAAAGAATTAAGTGAATGTCTTTTGCAAATGACTTATTGGGGTAAGGTTTTGAACACAGACACAGAGAAAGTGAACGAAACAAGATATCATAGAAGAGCCTAAGCAAAGACATTGTTTCAACTGAAGTCTGCCTCAGCATGGTTCTGAAGACAGCTTTAGAGTATAAATAGCCACTTAGATTCATTCCTTTCTTAGACAAAGGAAACTTACTTTTGTGCCTCCTCATTAAGAAATGATTGACTGAGTGTCTGTTACTGAATGTAGAAGACAGTCTTCCAAGCATAATGAATGAAATGATTTCTATTTTCCAGGGACACAATCTGTATACCACTAGCACCCAACCCTTACAGAAGCAGTTGATATGTTCATAACTATATAAAATGTGTCCATGCATGACTCCAACAATATATATTTCAGTTAGTAGCACACATAATCCTATGTTTTTATAGAAGTCACAAGCATTTCATATGAACATTAAGTTCTTTTCCAAAGCTATTCAGCCAATAAATGGCAGAACCAGAATATGAACTTAGATCTTGCTTCTAGACTGTTATTTCTGTAGTCCTTGCACATTTCTCCATAACTTATTGGCAAATTTTCTCTGTTCCTATGGAGGATCCCATGAATAGGAAAGCTGGTGCTAGAAATTAGTGGGAAAAGTGTTCTCCTCATGAGGAAAGTATAGTAGGAATGGTTGCAAATCCTATATATGTAGGTGGACCAAACCATGCTTTTATCAATAATTCCTTAAGGTGTTAATTTTTCTAGTACACAACTTTTATTTTATATTTATTTTCTTCTTGTAGAAGATGTTGCTCATTCTCTGCTATCTTAAAACTGTATCCCCAAGAATCCCTAACACAGGTTGTTGCCAGATAAGCGCAAAGACAAGCAATACAATATTTTGCAAGACAGAGCTAACAGTCACAAAAATCACCATTTGTCCACAAATCACCACAGGCTCTGTCAATTCTGCTATTTTATTCTTCATTTCAAAGAGTGGAAATACATATGTGAATATCTGGCCCACTTCTTAGAGCATCTAGCAGTAATCCTGAGCCATGAGACATCATTAGACCAAATCTAACTAGAGCAAGTCTGAGAAGAATCATTATTACCTAGAAACACCATTAAAAAGAAACCATTTCATGCAATATTCTTTTCCAAAATAGGATGCAAGCTCACTCTGGTACTTTGGAAATAAATCATCTCATTCAGGAACTTAAGTAAATCATCCTGCCTGTGAAGATGCTAAAATACATGGAACAAAACGAACTTTCCAACATACTTATTCAAATGCATATGCCTGCTTTAGATTAGATGAACCACTTCATTTCCGTAGTCAAACCTGAGGATTTTATTCTATTGTTGTAGATAACTGAACACAAATTCATTACAAAGCCATCTCTGGGTCTTGCATAGCGTGTATTATTTTAGATATAAATTATAGTCCTTCCTTCATCAGGCTCTTCAAGACAATAGTTCTTCTAGTTAAATTTTCCATTGTCTCCCAAATAAGCCTACTTGAAGATGATTTATAACAGTTTTAGTTTGAATCCCAGTCTTTCTCTGACCTCCAAATCATAAAATTGATGGAACATTTCATGTGTACCTGACTTGGCCAAAGGCAAAGTCTTTAGCAGTAATATAGACTCTGTAGTCCACCAGGACACTGGAGAAATTGCCCAGAAGATGCTATCTTAAAGTAATTTAAAGTAATCTAATTTAAATGACACATAAACTGTGTCTAAAAGGGAGAAAATGTGATTTAACTAAGCAAATTTATGCAGAAAGTTACACTTAAAAATCTACTTGAGATATAAGCAATTTGAAATTAATTTGCCACCTTAAAAATGAACTGTGTGAAAAGAACAATTTAATTTTATGTTAAAGAGATAGCATTCCAATAAGGTAAGAAATACATATATATGCATATTTTAATTGACTACCGATGTCTATAATTAAAAGTGCCAATAAAATCTAGAGATAGTCTTTCTCTGCAGGAGAATTGGGATGTAGTAATCCTTACCTATACTGGCTTGGTTAATTGCTGCTTGCAGAGTGCTTGGAATCTGTGCATATTAATCTCTCTAGCAAGATGAAACCATCTGCAAGGAACACTGGGGTAAGTCACGTGTGAAAGTTGTCATAAAAACTAGTGTTTCAACAACTGAGAAGAAAGTATTATGACTGTACATTTTCAACAGAGTCAACTTTCAACTCATCACATGCAAAAGCAAAAGAAGAAATACTAAAAATGAAATAAAACAGGGCTAGGAGATAGCTTGGCAGTCTAAGTGCCTACTTCACAAGCTCAAGGACCCAGGTTTAATGCCTGGTACCACATGCTGTCCCAGCCACAGAATCCTGGGTGTGCTGTGCAGGCCACCAAAACTGGATGTGGTGGTACAAGACTATAATCCCAGGACTGGGAAGGCTGAGACAGAAGGACTCACTGTGAGTCTGAGCTGCATAAAAAGACCCTGTATGAAATAAATATATAAATAAAAGATAAAAAAAGAAAGAAAATGAAGGAATATTTTCTTTACCATCATCTCCTGCTCTTCTAGATTCAGAAGTATGGAGATCCTCTTCTGATAATTCTGACTCCACGGAGATATTCTACAAATAAGAATGTCATATTTATGGGATTTTTTTCCCTAAATGTGTCTGAGTTCATGAAGAAGGATACTTGAAATGTATATGAAACTTCCATCAGTGTTCTTTATTGAATAAATGTACTATCTTCTAATGTTATTATTTTAGGGAAACTTAGAATCTATCTTTGCCTGATTATCAGCAGTACCAAGCATAATAGTTGCTGTTCTCAGTGACAGGTTATGAAATGAGAGGTTTTTGCTGATCTCTGATTATCATCTAAACAATACAAACAACCATTTCTAAGCTAAAATTTCCTACTCTACATTATTATACCAATTCAAACATCCTCCCTAACCCAAATCCTTTCTACACAGAGAGGATATTTTGATAGAGAGAACCAGGAGTGTACAGGATTTAATAGCAGGCAACTGCCTAGGAGCAGAGCCCTTTCTGACTGTGTTTCAGATCTAGCCAAAGTCACCAATTACTGGACTCTCAGGAGACCAGACCTTCCAATGAGTTTTCTGACCCTGTGAGGATTTAGATAAGCTCCGGATAAGTTCTGTTCTGTGACATGAGCACTGAGTTGCTTAGCAGTAAAAATGCTTTCTCTCTTCTACACCTCGGCCAACAACATTTCCCCAGGATTTAGGAGGATGTATCAGAAAGAAGGTGTTGAAAGTCCCACTGAGAGAGCAATTTTTACCAATCTAACACAAGGTATAAGACCCTAAGGCCATTTCCTAACCCTCTTGAGTCCTTTCCTAGGATCAAGAATGAAAGAGATGCTGCATGGGTTTCTTCCCTATGCTTCCTCAGATGCTGCAGGCTGTAGCAGACTGGAGGGGCTTGGGAGAGAAAAAGAGCTCTCGGCAGTGTGTATCAGCTGCAGCTCCATGACAGGGTGTGATGACAACAGAAAGGAAATGCCATAACATCCTGGGAAATGATACACATCTTAGAGGAATACCATGTACTAAAATGATGGTCTAGGAAGTGTGTCAGCTTAGATATGGGTCCAGACCTGCCCTTCCTGGTAGCTCCTATATGCCTTTGCTTCCCATGGGAATTAAAGAATGTTTTTTGAAAACGTATAGTATATTGCAGTGAATAATTAGAACATGTGCTTAGGAGAAGGCTTGACACATTGTGAGAACTCCATTAGTCTTATTAAGTGTACTACAAAAAAGAATAAAAAAATAGGTTCTCTTCTCATTTTATAGTTCAAAAAACCTTAAGATTCTGATACCTGGGATAAGAAGATCATAGCCAGAAGTTAAATAGGAGAGTTGAATTCTGGACTGGTCCTTTGCAGAGCCCTTTCCACATGCCTTCAAGACTGGACCACGTTAATACTGGCAGTAAACTTTGTTATCCATTGCAGGATAGAAGCCATGGGGCTGCAGAAGGACATAGTGACCAGAAAGCCACAACTAAGATTCATATTCTTGAAGAAATTATTGTGTTTCTCCTCTATCCTCACTTACAAAGCAATCTCTCCTGGGAAGCATATCACAATTAAGAGAAAATTAATATCAAGTTGGGCACTGCTCCATGCTGAGTTCTGGGCTAGGAATTTTATATGCATCACTTACCCACTTTGCACAACAACATTCAGTGTGATTATATTCATTTTACAGAGGAAGAAAGCAAGCTGAGAAAAATAAAGCATCTGTCCCAAGGTTAAGAGCTATTAATGCACGAGACTAAGGCTCTTCCACAGCAAACCTACTCTGCTTTTCACTCTAAGCCTGCCTTCTGGGCAGTATACTACCTAAATGTATTAATCTCTTAATAGAGCATTTAGATCAAATTGCTCTATCAACAATCTGGCAGTTGCAATTCTAAATAGATCTTGTGCGGCAAGCACCTGAGGTAGGAACAGGCATCAAGGGGCTTTGGAAATGATGATGTGGGTGGAGAGGCTTTCAGGGCAAGGAGCTGCCAGCCACCATCATTAGGCAGCAAGCAATCAGAATATTACAGGCCACTTGCCACTCTGGAGGCTGAAGTGGATTTAGAGTAACAAGCCGTTAAAAATGGATTTTGCCATTAATGCATTTCTGATTAATGGCTTCCACTCTTTTCACAAGTAGAGTAAGTTCATTTTCTTTTCAGAAGACCCATACCTTGGAGATTCTGTAAATATAGCTCTTAATTTAACTCCTGTGAAGGACTGGCACCATCTCTTTGAGTGAAATTACTACCTTTTAGAAGCACTATCTCTCCCTGGTTGCCACTGCTTCCCTGAACACTTATTAGCCTTCCTCAGGGTAGGAAATAGTTTTGTGCAAGGCCCCTCAATGCTAAATGTCCTTAGGTTGAAGGACGTTCCTTCACCGTGCCTGTCTGACTCAGCAGTGATGTATGTGCAGAGGAAATCTTTCTTTTTCTGTCGTAGCTGTACTCTTATTCCTCTTTCAATTGAAAGACTGTGATTTTTCTTCTCTGCTCTAGTTCCATTCAGGAAGCAAATGAAGTGCATAATTGTTTGGTTGTCCCTTGCATCCTCCTGCCACACATTTCTCAGGAAATCTCATTACTGAAATAAGAATATTATTCATAA
>NDGN011471092.1:0-20584 GCA_002564285.1 Tympanoctomys barrerae | reverse complement strand
CCGACCGGTACCGCCCCTGCTGCACGCGCTCCAGCTCCTTCTCCTCCACCCTGTCCACACCGATCCACCAGCAGGCTTGTTGAATTCTCTGGTGCTTGTCTCGGCCTGTCTTGTGCTCACTCTCTCAAGTGCCCTGGGAGTTCACGGAAGGCAAGACGTTCCATTTCTCCACTCAGATCCAACTCTGGGCTATGCACAATTAAGTGCTTAATAAATGTCCTTTGATGAGAGTAATGACCATGCGGGTGATAACGGTGCTTAACTTCCTCCTGGGAAAGTTTATATACTTTGAGAACTGGGCTTCTGGAATTAAATTATGATGGGAAATCAGTTTCTTTATATCTCTGCTGAGCCACGAGGCTGGCGGCTTAATGAAGGGTAGAGTAATTGATGGCCCCTGTGTGGGCTCCACGTCCCTCCTGCCCAGGCCCACCTCTGGCTCAGGAACACTCTCTCCTGCTCAGCCACTCTGATTCTATGGACTCCCAGTTATGTGTTTGGAATAATTTCATTATGTGCGAGATAAATTAGGACTGAAAGGCTGTGTCCACGTTGGCAGACTAGTGCTTGAGTTTAATACACAGCTGGAAACAAAGCCGCCTTCCCCAGTGTCACATGTTGCCACCCTTTCTGGAACACATTGTCCTGGTTTTTGTGGCCTTCAGCCTCTGGGTGTGGCCATGAAGTGTTATTTTATCTGTGTAGAAGAAGGATGACTCCCCGAGGGTGTTGTGGGCCAAGTGGTCTCAGGGAACAGAACCTAGCCAGGCCCACTGGGGCTCCTGCTGGAGCCAGGAGCTGCCGCCTGGGGACAGCGCTGGGCCATGCACGGATGGCCTGGGCCTCAGGGCTCACCCTTTCACAGGGCCCAGTGTGTCAGGCTGTGAGCAAGGCCGGGGTGAGGAGGAGCACCTGGCACAGGAAGCAGTCAGGGGCTGGGGTCGGGGCCCTGTCTGTCCACTGCCCACCCAAGCAGAGTGAAGACTTCTTCACACCTCCTTTGTGCCTACCTGGCCCTGAGGCCTGGAGCTGCAGCGTAGCCCTGAAGGAGGTACCTGTGGTCCCCACACCCACCCTGTGGGAGGTCAGGCGGCAGCTCTGGTGTGCATGAATGACAGGAAGGGTGGTGGCTCTGAAGGCTACCTGCAGAAGGAGCTGTGGCACAGTCCCCCTTCCTTGGTCTAACACAGAAATGATGCTCCCTCAGTCCAGTCCCGGGCACCAAGGGGCTCAAATGGTAACTAACTTTCCATTATCCTCCCAGAGGCATGCCCACTGGGTAGGAAGGAGCCATTTTAAATTTCTGCTTAAATCTACATGGAGGCTTGGGGAGCTAGCTCGGCAGCATAAGCACTTGCCCAGCAAGCTCAAGGTCCCAAGTTCCATTCCTGGTACAACATGCCGTGCAGGCCCTGGAACTGGGCATGGTGGCACATGCTTGCAGTTCTAGCACTAGGGAGGCTGAGACAGGAAGATCATTATGAGTCTGAACTGCATATTGAGACCCTGTATACACCCCCCCCAAAAAAAAAGAAAGAAAAGAAAAGAAAAAAGAAAAACAAGTGAGGAAGCCTTGCACTGGGCAGATGCTGCTAACTGGTCCATCACCCCCTTCCATTGTCTGGTACTGCAAGCTTGCTGGGGCTACCCTCTTCCACTCAGATGGGCAAAGTGGGTTCCCGCAGCCCAGGTTAAGGCTGTCCACAGACAGCTTCGGTTTCCGGGGGTGAAACTCAGGGTTGGGCACCTTGCAGTGCCACTCGGGCTTCAACCTCCTTTGTGGCTGAGCCACTTTGCAGAGAAGAGGGCAAGTCTGCACGCACTAATTAAAACTCATAAAGGAAAAATTAAATCCCAACCTTTAATGGCGCCATTTATTGTCATGGATACGACGGGGGGAGGGGGCGGGGGGCCACGCGGGGAGAGAAACTCAGAAAGCGAGTTCTGCACATCAGGGAAAGTGGCTCGGGGAGCCTCACGCTGAGAACCTGCAGCGGGCGCTGCGTTTGTTCTGCAGAGCTGCGTCCACAATTCATGTAACGATAGATTGATCTTGCGAGTTAAATTTGTAGAAAATCTAAACATCCAGGAGCAGTGAGTGATACGGAAGCACGTGATGCCATGTGAAGGAAACCCAAAGGCTTCTGTGTTTAAAGACGATCAGAAATGCAGGGGTTTTCACAGGCTGAGTCCAAAGTGGCTGGCAGATGGGACCGGAAGCCACACTCGGGGCCCAAACTTGAGCTTCAAGTCTGAGAAAGGGCCTGCATCCCTGTCCCCGATGGCCAGAGCCACACACGGTTCTGCTAGGAACCAAGTTAATTGGGCTTGCTGAGAGGTTGCTGTCCTTCCTGCTGGACGCCCTCCCAGGTTTGCCACCACCTTCCCAGTCGCCAGGCCCCTGGCCACCCTGTTTGCCCGGACTTTAATTAGCTCTGGCGTCCCCTTCCTGGTGATGAGCAAGATGAAGAATGGAGATGCAAATGACAGCGAAGAGCCCAGCCATCAGCGCCAGCGTCATTAATGCCTTCCCTCTGCAGAATCGATCACTGTCAGCCCCGATGGCGCTGCGGCGGGAGGGTGGCCGCGGGCCAGGGCGCCTTCCGAGCGCAGGCGGGCCAGGCATGGTGGGGTTTTCCTCCCCATATGCTTTGATTTGTCTTTTGCTGAATATTTGTTTGGCAACCAGAGTTCCAATATATTTCCAGCTGAGATGATAACTATTTTGGGTCAATGAGCAAACAGCTAATTTAGCGCAGAGCGAGTACCCCTAAGAAGCAGTTCTAGGAGGGTCAGGTGAGTGAGGAAGTGGGTATAACAGTGAGGCCAAGCTTGTTTCCCAGAAGGTGCTCCTCGCCAGCTCTGCTGGCTTGGAAAGGAAAAGAGGAGGGTCACTCAGTGGTTGCTATTGGACATCTTCCTGGGATCTCTGAGACACAGCTGTGGTCATGGGGCTGGGCTTGGGATCGCGACCTCCTGGGCCTGGGTTCCTGAGGTCCTCTTTCTCTCTGGGCTGCTAAAAATGAACCAAGTGCACAGTGTTTTGGGATGGTGGCCACAAAGCACTGTGTCCAAAAGGTCTCACTTGAGTCAGGTTTGGTGGTACAGGCCTGTGACCACAGCACCTTGAGAGGCTGAGGCAGGAGGATCCACCATTTCAAGCTCAGCCTGGGTACCTTAGTGATTTAGTGAGACCTTGCCTCGAAATCTAAAAGCTGGGAGCAGTGCTATGGATACAGCTGCACGCGGAGGCCCTGAGTGTGGTTCCCCAGTACCACAGAAACAAGCGTCACCTGGCCACCACAGGTGGATTGCGCAGGTGCATCTCTCCAAGCTCCAGCCCCACCCTCTCCAGGCCACAGTTATTTTCTTCCATTTTCTCTCTTTCTGATCATCTCTTCTGAGAGCCAGCTCTTCAGTCAGGTCCTCCCATGCCCAAGAGGTCCCTCAGCCTGGCTGGCGTCTTGAACATAGGAGGATAACAGCCATTCGCCCTCACGGATCTGCCGCAGCCAAAGGCGACTGAGTCTCATCAGGTTGTCCATGCCAGGACTTTGGGCCTGGGGAGACCCCGTAATCCAGGCCAGAGCACAATAGGTCACTGTGCTGCCCTCCCTTCTGCCCAAGGATGCCCAGGCCAGGCTCCAGGCAGAGAGAAACCCACCACGAGTCCACCAACGCCTTTCCTTTTCTGTTCTGGGCCCAGGCTCAGCCCTCCCTCCCTTAGAAAGGGACAAGGGTCCTCTAGGATTCTAAGTACAGAGACCCTGCAGGGCTGGTGATGATGGGACAGGCCCAGTCCCTGCCAGCAGCCAGGTGGAGAGCCTCTCACAGACCAGTGGCCTTAACTGTCACCAGAGGTCTCCTGCCTCAGTTTCCTCCTCTGGAGAATGAGCAACCAGCCTTCTTTGGGACCCCTGAGGAGGGATTGAGGGGATGGCTGTGTGGTTCTAGGGCCCAGAAATGTTACCACAGCTGGGGTGAGAATACTTGCCCTCATCCTGGATACCCTCAGATCTAGGCCCACACTAGGCCTTCACAGTGGACTGCACTTTTCCTCCCCACCTTGGGCTCTTCCACTGTGGGACTGTGCCTGTCCCCATAGTAAGGTGCGGTTCAATGTTGGGCCCTGCTTAGTGTCTAACTGGGCCATCCAGCTCAGCCTGAGGGACCCTTCCATGCCCCTTGAGGTCTCAACTACAGACAGCCTGGTGGCAGGCTCAGCTTGACTTCTGAGGCACCAGGTGACAGCTACCTGGGTTGCGTACAGGACAGGTGCTCCATCTTGGACCTCTGTCCAGTCCCACCTCCTGGAAGGTCAAGTTTCAGTCACATCTGAGCATTTCAGTCTGAGAGACTTGGCGGCCAACTGCCCTTCTGTGGCCTGTAGACCCCAAGAGCTAAAGCCAGCTCACCATTCCAAGCCACTGAGTCCTCTCAGGTAGCCACAAGAATAGGTCCACCTTCAAGGTCCTGTCAGACATGGCAATGAGGTCACCTGGTCACCGAACCTCACAACCTTCCCTCATCATTGTCACCCCACACAGCGCTGAGACGCCCCCAGGCACTGGTAGGGACAAGCAGGAAGTCTGTAGACAAAAGTCAGGCTCTGGTCTCACTCACTGGGCCTCTGTGTGGGCCAGCAGCCTGACCTCAGTCAGCGGGGACCATGGGGCCTCTGTCCACAGGCTTCCTGGGTGGCAGACTCCCAACCCAGGGCACCCCAGGCAGATGAGGCTTAGGGACTGCTGGGCGTGTCTCACAATGATGTTTCAATCGATTCTAAAAGTTGATATTAGGAGCTATGAAAACTTAGTGAGTAACTGTCTTAGTGAGTGGCAAGGGAAAGCAATTAAATTTCAGGCTCCATTTTTAAAATTTCAATATAGTCATTCTGCTTACAAGCTGATAATTTATGGGCATGGAGGCCTAACATGACACCAAGGACAAACCGCTCCTCCTTTCCTTAAACCATTCTGTATAGCTAGAAGATATCTTTTTTAAATTGGTGTTTTATTAAAATTAACATCCTAAAGTTACATTTTATAATTATATTTCTTTCCTTAATTGGAAATCATAAAAACATCTTTTACTTAAAGGGCAAAGTAATTTCTCTTTCTTTCCAATAAATAAGTGCAAATTAACTTCCACCTGTCTATAGGTTAAATAGTTTATTTTCTTAGTATAATGACAGCAAAAAAAATAAATAAACAAAATAAAGGGAGACAAAATCTTTTGTTACTTGGTACCTATTACGGCTTTGGCATTCTTTCTAGAGTACTAGCCAATTCCAACAACATCAGGGACAGGAGGAAATAAATTAGACATTTTAATTGTGAGATTATAACATACTGATGGGAGAGCTGGGTAGAAGCCAAAACAAATTTTAATGACAAAACAATAATCTAAGCAAAGTAGAAGACATTAGACTCTATGGGCTTTGAAGGAAAATAAAGAAGCCACATTTAGAATCATTTCCAAGCTTATGAAGCTGGTTAACGGCAGACAATATAAATGATGAAGGAGCTGACAATTTATTATCCATAAAGCAGAGAGCTGTGAGTAGTAAATCAAAAGTATAATTGGGTGAAATTTCAGATAGCATTGATAATGATGTTTCCGATAACCACCGGAGAGCCGCGCGCTTACGCTGCAAACACAGAAAGTCTGGAATGAAGGGCTGTGTCGCCGCCACATTTTGGCTGGGGAACACGACCAGGTATGAGTCTCTATCGGACGAAAGGGTTTTACCCATCAGATTCCCAAACACTCTGCTTGTTCCCAGGGCAGTCAGCAGCTCACCAGAAGGGCCGGGTGGGGCTGTGGGTGCTGCTGGGACCCGGTCCTGAGACAGGAGGGTCACCGGGACCACAGGGGTAGGGGTCCTGCCTCCTGCCCTCCTCCTGGGTCTGCAGCATCTGTCTTCTGCCCCACCCAAGCCTGGTGCGGGGTGGCACAGAACTGGGAGAGACAGCTGGGGGGCCGAGGGCACCCTCACTCGGCCTCGTTAGTTTTCATCAGCTTTATCGAGTTGGAATTGACATGAGTAAGACACACATTTTATCCGTGCAGTATGATGAGTTTGAGGAATGCGTGCCTAGAAACGCTACTGCAGTCCTCACGAAGGATATGCCTCCCCACTTGGGGCCCTGCCCCCCGGGAAGACTCCTCCTCGGCCCGCATGGGTTTCTGCCCCCGCAGGCTCCTCTGCCTCCCTGGGATTCCACAGCAGGGACCATGGTGTGTGCAGGCTCCCACCGGGCTAGCTGCGGAACTGCGAGGCTCTTTGGAGACGACCGGTGAGCCGCGCGTACTTTCTGGGCTGCGTACCACCCGCTGCGTGCACCAACCGCAGCCTGGCTTCACAGCCTTCTGCAGAGGAGCAACCGGGCTGCCTGCGTGGGGGGCTGCAGGGCAAGCGCAGCTCCGTGGAACATCCTTCCTAGTCACTTTTCGCTCATAGCCTTTCATTTCTCCAAGGTAAATATTTAGGACTAGGTTATACAGTCGGGTGTGTTGAACTTCATGATTGCCTCGCTCTACCGTCTGACACTCGGCTGGCAAAGGCAGGAGAGCTCTGGTGTTCTGTTTCTCTCAACAGTTTACACTGCTATCCTTTGAAATGCTCAAAGAAGTCGGGGTTATTTTGAATTTAATGGGCCTGAACTTCGGTTGAGCACCTCTCACGTGTTTATTGGCCATTTCTATCTCTTCTTTTGTGAAATAGCAGCTCAAATATTCTGCACTTTTATTAGAAGGCTTGTCTTTTTACAAGATTTTTCTTTCTTTCTTTCTTTCATTTATTTACTTACTTTTGGTACTGGGAATTGAACTCCTGACCTTGTATTTGCCAGGCAGGCACCTTGCAGCTGAGCTACATCCCAGACCCTTTACAAGATTTTTCTTATCATGGTTTATTTGTAGACATTTATGTATACATTGAGATAGATACATTTGTATTTCAGAAACATATGTTATGCATATACGTATGTATAATGCACACTTATGTCAAGTGAATAAGAATACACAAGAATAGATATTCTGGAGCCTGCCACACACGTGCTGCTGCTACTGGCTCCTAGGATGTGTATGCTTTTCTGTGGCTTTACTATCCATTATCTTTGAAGACCCTAACATTTTAAAGTTGATGGAGTCCTCCAGTTTGCAACTTTGCTTATTGGATAAAACCAAATATAATTGATGTAACCAAACCATCTTTCTCATATTAACTTTTATATGCTGTATCTACCCCATCCTTTTTGTTTTCATCCTTGTCTCTGTATTGAAATGCATCTCTTGCAGACGGGTGTAGTTGGATCTGGCTTTTCTAACCAGTCTAAAATATTTTGTATAATTGCGAGGATTGTGACATACTTACTTATGTGATTTGGATAAATCTCCCACGTTCTTCTCCAGTTAACATCCAGGCATTCCATCTTTCATTCTCTCACTATTTTCTTTGAATTAATAAAACAGTTTAATATTTCTTTGGTTTCATCTCTTAGCTTGCAGTCTGTAACCATTTTTACTATTATTTGCAGTGATTACTGTAGGGCTAATAAGATGCACCCGAAACCCAGCAGAGTCTATTTAGAATCAGAAATTCTGACTCTTCGTACTCCTCACCTGATGCCTGAAATTTCTATCCATCACTACCAAAGCATAGTAACTTTTTCTGAATGTCATCCTATGTACCCGTGACCCCTCGTTTCATAATTGTTGCTTTTTCACTTTTGCAGAGATAGGATGCTCATTATATGGCATTGCTGTTTTTCCTCTGACATAGTTGGTTACCTTTTAAATAAATCATGAGAAGACAGGGAAAGCAGTGTTTTCTCTTCACCCATCTGCGTCACTTCCGGGCTCCCATCCAGCTCCTCCTCTGACCCCTTCCTGCACACCCTGATGCTCCCCGTGGTTATTTTCTACCTGCAACAAGGACTCTCAGACCTTGAATCACACAAACTGTCGCTGTTGTCCTCTGGAAGGGCCTTGCTGCTCGCTGGACACGGACTCTCTTTCCTTCAGTCCCGTCCCTGTCTCTGGCTCCCTGGCTCCTACAGAGAGATCAGGAGGCGCCTTCCCAGCCCCTGCATCTTAGTGTTGCCTGCCCTGTGCCATTTGTCCATGATTGTCGTGCTGCCTTTTTCTCCAGGATGTGGCTAGGCTACAGTTAGCAGGGTTTGCTTTCTGCCTCTGATGCTCTGTCTCTGTTTGCTCTCCATTCTGTCTCCCTCCCCCAATATGCATCACTGCGATTCTTATGTCTGACAGTCAGTTTATTATAAATGGAAATCAAATGTTAGAACTTTGGGTCATTTTCTTTCCAGTTGTTTTGTACCCTCCCTCCCCCCAGTTCTTCTGGTTTCTAACACTAGCGCACGTGGCCTTTCTCCTAGGACGCCTGGCCACTTCCTTTTGTCTGGCTTTCTCTCTCACAGTGGGATTGGGTCATTTCTATCCCAGTCGACTTTGTCCTGTCGCCTACAGCCCACTCCCAGGCCTTCAACCACACATGGGCACTACAGCTGGCTTCCTTTTTTGGCTCTGGAGTCATTTTTTGTTTTTTTCTTATGTATTTGGTACAGGTTCTCACTATGCGGCTCGGACTTGTAGTGATCCTCCCGCTTTCAGCCTCTCTAGCACTAGGATTCAGTCACGCGCCACCGTGCCCAGACCCATTTGCCCACTCGGCACAACTAAGGGGTGGGGCCAGCATGGCACGAAGGACCCGGGATCAAACCCTGGTTCCTGAGCCTGCCAGAGCCGGCACTTCGTCTGCTTAGCTATCTTGCCAGCCCTTCTGGAGTCTTTCTTCCTGAGTTTCCGTTTTCTGCTGCAATGACCTCTGTGGTCTCACTCTGACCATGCGTTTCTTCATTGCCCTGCGCCGCATAGCCTTGGCCTGAGATGCGGGAAGCGCCAGCTGCTTTATTAACTAATCGAAGGCTGCACCAAGACGAAGCGAGGCGAAAATTTAACAATTAGCTGCTTAATTTATCCCGTGCAGATAACTGATGCAGATAATCATATTTTTATAACTTGTTTGTCTTGAAATGATCAAGTTGACTCTTTGCGATTAAATAACAAGATACTTACTGGATCTCCGCTTCACCCGGAATCATGATGGCGTATTTGGAGATGGAATCTCTGTGTGAGAACACAACAACATCTCCACATAGTCATGGGGTCCTCTCATCAATTTGTTATCAGGCCCTTGTTTGCAGATGTCATTAGGCAAATTGTTTCTCTTGACTAAGAGCTCTGTGTTGTCCACCTGACACCACAATTTGCATGGAACCTAATTGTTCATGCGTGTGTTTCCCAGCTCTTGGGCTCACATGTTGTTCTCAGTGTGGTCGGTGGGGGTCCTGTGGAAAGGGCGACACGTGAGAGCCCTAGGCAGTGTGGGCTTCCCAGGGGGTCCCCATAATGCTTCCCGGTAGGCCTGGGATGGAGAGCCTGAAACAGAACCCCACCTCCCCCAGATGCCCCTGACACCTTCTGTCTCCCTCTTGCTTTTCAGGTGCTCTGCCTTCACACGTGAAAGTCCAAAATTCTCTGCCTGCGCTTCCTTTGGCCCCTGTCCCTCTTTCAGTCACTTCACACACATCTTGGTGACAATCCTGACCTAAGCCTGCGCTGTGACCCCTTTCTTTTAGAAGCTTTTGGACAGCAGGAGACAGACGTGAGGCATGAAGATACCCCATTTGGGACCCAGAAATGAGGGAGGGATCATGTTGGAACTGGGGGCAGCGCATGGGGAGGAGATATTGGAGGTCATGGCAGGGCCTTGGGTGCACTGGGACTGAGGCGGAGGGGTGGGGAAAAGGAGAAGCTTCTGAAGCAGGAGGTGGCACCTGAAGCAGGCTGTGAGATGCTCAGAGCTAAGCTTAAGGACAGGTGGGGTCCTCAGCCCTGAGGCAGGTGTGCAGCCCTAAGGTTGCCTCTCCTTGAGCATCCTGGAGAGCCTTGGTGGGCCAGAAGCACTGAAGGAGAGGGTGTGTGGGCTTTACTCAGGATGGGCATCCCAGGCAGGATGCTGCCTCGGTACTGAGAGGATTATGGAGAGATGCAGTCCTGCCTGATGTCTGGCCTCCTAGCTGGCCCTTCAGACTGGAATGTGCATCTAAATAAACCCTTCCCTAAAGCTGTAGGTGTCAGGTGCTTTTCCCAGCCATGGGGGAAGTGATGGTGGTGTGTGGCTTCTCCTGACCCCTACCGGGCCCATGCCTACCAGGATGGGTCAGCCCTACCTCACCTGCTCCCCACTCTGACCATCCCTTGTCCCCTGGACCCACTTCCAGGACTCTGAGGACATTCATGACATTGATGGCCTTTCCAGCTAGTCCAGGTCCTAAGGGCACAGCACCTTGTCTCTCCACAGAAGGCCAGCAGGTCTGACTGGGAACTCGGAGTCTGAATGAGTACACACTGGTTAAATACGTAGAATGCACAGTGAGGCAAGTGGCATGAGCAGCCACCACTGCTCCAGGTGGCCCCAGGTGACCTCGAGGCTCTGCCTTGTGGCCACACCTGTTGTTTCTCCAGCAGACTCTGCCCCGACACCCAGGTTGGTGGGCTGAAGGTCACAAACTTGACATTTGATTTCCAAAATCCACAACAGTTCTGGGACTAGGAACAGCACTGTCCTGGACCCTTGCACTGAGGACACTGGGCTTCCAGCTCAGCGGTCAGCCCAGCCACCTGGCTTTCCCTGACCTGTACCTCAGCATACCAGGGACCTTATCTCTGCCAAGGATGAGAAAAGACACAGTCCTCATCTGTCCACGTTTGGCTTGTGACACTGACCGTAAAGTCCCCATATCCACCCCCTGGGCAGCAATGACAGAGCTGGTTTTCTTGTTGTTTAGAATTTGGCCTTCTGGATTGAGGATTCAAAAAGATAACAGATCTGTGTCTGGGGAGATAGCTTGGTGGTCTAAGTGCCTGCCTGGCAAGCACAAGGACCCAGGTTTAATCCCCAGTACTGCAGCGGTACAGGCCCTGCAACTCCCTGGCACTACCTGCTGGGTGGAGGGGAGGGTACAACCTGTAATTCTAGCGCTGGGGAGGCTGAGACAGGAAGATCACTGTGAGTCTGAGCTGTGCACCAAATAAATCAATGATTTTTAAAAATTCTGAAAGATAAAAGATCTGGCTAAATTTCAAACTATGCAGAAAGTGAAGCATGCAAAACAACAGGAGCCCATTTTAGGATACAGTACGTGTACCAAAACTGAATACCCAGGCTGCACCAGGGCATGCTGAGTATGCCAAGTGCAACTCCAGACCATGAGGAAAACTGCAGCAAGCACAGTGCCCCCTGGAGGTACCCCACACACAACCACCTCATGCTGAGACCCACTCTCTCTGGCAGAATCACAGGCAGGCAGGCTCCTGTCCTTGAACACACGCTCCTAGGTTCTCACGGCTGTTACAATGAGCATATATTACTGTAGTCATCAGAAAGCATAAGTTCTGCTTAATTCTAGAAAAAAATAATGGAGCCAATTCTTTAAGATAAAAGCCTAAATGTTCTCTGAGCTTTAAGCTGGACCAGTGATGTTTGAATTACATTTGGAGAGAGCAAACAGCACATTAAATCCCAAGGATTGTTATGGTTTTGAAATCATTCCTAAGCACCCTTCAGAAATACACCCCAGCACAACTGAGGTTATGGGGAGCTGCTAGCAATGAGCTAACTTCGTCTGTTGCTATCTTTACTTAACATCAGGGAATAAAAGGACTTATTTAAAAGAGAGAAACACCGACAGTACTTTTATTTTTCCCTTGGCAAAATGCAGGCCTCTGTTCTATGAAAGAAAGACAACGAGCTCACCTAATAGGCCTTTTATTTGCTAATCAAACCTCTCATGAACAATTCATCGGATCAAAAGTTCACAGGCCATTGTTGCTGTGTGGCTGAGATGCCTGGGCCTCAGAGGCTGAAACGGAATGACCCACTCAGGTGATAAATAATTTCCAGGGGCGACTCGCCTTACTGTCGCTGCCTGTGCCCAGGTCCCCACCCTGGCCGTGGTCCTTGCCCTGGCTGTGGCAGCCACACAGGCTGCCCTTCTGACAAGAACAGAAGCGACCTCCTTATCAGACATACTAATTTAAGCTTGTAATCTAAGACGTGTGAAATCCCATCTCAGAGGACAGAAGCTTCGGGGCTCCACCTACATCTGGGCCCTCCCTCCAGCAGCGCTGGGCTTCTGCAAGGAGAAAGGGGACCTGGCACCCACACAGAGATGGGCAGCATGAGGGTTCCACAGGACTGGTCACCCACTTGTGAGAGAGCCTAGTAAGATGGCAAGTCCTGACACCACAGGGTGGGAGCCACTGATCCACCTGCCCCTGGCTGAATAGTCCTTTGCAATGTTCTCTCTGCAGTAAGAAGAGGAGCAGCTCTGATAGGGCTGGAGGCTGAGAGCCACAGCACCAGGGATAGCCACTCTGTACCACGCCCACCAGCCACAGACATTTACGAGGCTCACTGTTCTGCAACCCAGGCATGGTGGCCATAAGCCTGTAATCCCAATGCTCAAGGGGGACTTAGGCAGGAGGATCCCCTTGAGCTCACAGCCAGCATGGACTACATAATGTGCTCAAGGTCAGCCTGAACTACCTAGACCTGGTCTCTAAAACAAACCAGCAAAAGTAGATAAAAATAAGATAGAATAATAAAACTTCAAACTAATTGAAGCAGCATAAAATGTTTGCTACTAAAAATGGCAGAAAATGAATACAAAGTCAAGTTTATTGTTGGTTCTTAGCACTGGGCCTATTTATGACTCACCTTTTCAGGTGACTAGAAGGTGGGACCCAGTATTGGCTAACTATATTTTCCATGCAGCACCTATTTCAAGGTAGACAGTCCCCAGAATTTTGGGAAAATGAATTGATTTTGAAATCAACTGAACATGGGCAGCAGCCAGTTGGCCCAGGCCACAGGTTTCTTCAGGAAATTGTGGGTCACTCTGCACGGGTGAGGCATTTACGTCACAGACATGCTACCTGCTGTGCTGGGAAAGCTCCTACAAAGGCCAGGACAGCTCTCCTGTCCTCATCTTGGCAATGTTCACATACTCTATTGATAAGGCAAACATAAGGTTTTAAAAATTAAACACAGCATGAGGCTGTTAATTGAATGTCTTCACCTGCCTGAAAATCAAAGCAACTGCCTGGGTGTGTAGCCGGCCTTTGACATGCCTGTGAAAAGTCAAGTCTCCACTGAACATCTCCTGCTGGTCAGAACCTGTATTAAACCTTCTGAGATAACCCGGTCTCCCTTTCCAGTGTGAGAAGTGGAGCCCTCTCCCTTCCATGGTCCAGATCTCTGCTGGGGTGGAGACCCGCTCGCTGGCATCATGTAGAGTGGGTCCTTGGCACCTGGTCCTCAGTGAAAGCTTGTGACTCTTCTGGACACCTCAGCCAGCATCTGGGGCTTCCCTACCACATCATGTGTGAGCTTTGTCACTGGGTGGCTGGTGCCCTCCATGTCTGTCCACGTGTTGCTTCAGGTCAACCCTGCTTGCCTTTGTTACTTTGGTGGGAGTGAGTCTTTGGTCATCTCTGAAGGACAGAGCTTTCTAGGGCACTTTTGGCTGGAGACTGACCAGCTGACCAACAGCCCTGGGCAGAGGGCACTGCCTCCAGTCCTGTCACCTGGGTCATCTCCTTGTGAAAACCTCACCCTGCAATCCAAAACATAGGCTCAGCCCACATCCAAAGTCACTGTGAATCTCAGCACTGCATGGCCCCAAGAGGAGACAGAAGGAGGGGTGCAGGTCACATGTGCTCGTTCACAACTTCCAGGAGAGCTGCAGAGCATGCGCACAGGGTAGATACTTCCAGCCAGTGGCCAGCATCTGGGTGACAGGGTAGAGCTCTGCATGGGGGAACTGGCCAGGTTCCCTGAGGGGGCAGGTGCAGCCCAGGCTGGGAACAGAGCCTGAGTTCACACCATGCTCAAGGGCGCCTCCAAGCGTCTCCAGTGGTGAATTCTGTAACTGTTCTAGGAAATGATGATCCCGACTCTGAAGAAGCGCTGTAAGACCAGGGAAGAGGAAAGAACATTTAACCTGTGGTTTAGGAGGCCAACCATGTATTTGTTCCAAAATTGGATCTTGCTGCCAAACTCCAGACAGTAAGTACAGTCATAAAATTTCTTACAAAAATGTTAGTGAATCAAACCCAGCAATAAAAACAAAGACAATTATATCAAGACTAACTTGGGTGCATTCCAGGAGAGAAAGTGTGGTCCAGCACTTGAAAATTAACCAAAATATTTAATATGTTGGTATAAAATATGAAAATAATATGATTATATTAACAGATCCAAGAAAAAGTGGACAAAATTCAACATTCATTCTTGACAAAGCTCTCAGAAATGGGAAGCAGAGAGGAAAGGCTACCACTGGGGAAGGAGGGGGAACACGGCTACTCATAAAAGACATGACCACGTGTGTAGAAAATGCCAGGCACTTTTCAAAAGCCCCACAAAAACTAAGAAGTTCAGCAAGCAAAGGACAGAATACAAAAGCCAAAATTATCCTTATGTTGTAATTAGTAAACAACTGACATCTTTTAAAATGTACTTTACTATAGTATTAAAACACTTTTCTTCTGAAGGGCTAGCAAGACAGCTCAGCTAAGCACCTGCTTAGGCAAGTGAAGGGACAGGGACTCGACCCCCAGCTCCACATGTCACCCTGGCCCTGGCCCCAGCTGTGCTGAGCTGGCCCCTGAGACCAGGCATGGTGGTTCATGCCTGTAATCCTAGTGCTGGGTGGCAGAAAACAAGAGGATCACTAGGAGTCTGAGTTGCATAGTGAGAACCTGTATCAAATACATTAAAAAGGCAAGGCAAGACAAGGCAAGCGAAGGGAAGGGAAGCGAAGGGAAGGGAAGGGAAGGGAAGCGAAGGCTGTTCATAAAATACTTAGGAAAAAGCAAAATGCCTTACAGTTTATTGAAAATCTTACAGGGCCATGAGATGGGCCTGTCATACCCATTTCAAGGCTAAGAAGGGGTCTTCCATCCCGTGGCATCCACTGAGACCGTGATGCTGAGCAAATCAGTCAGCGGGTTGCCTAGAACAGCGCATCTCTAACACGAGAGGCCCCTGCTGTACACAATTGAAAGAGAAAGCTGCAGAACCATGAAAGAAGCAAGGAGGCTGACTCTGAGTGATGGAGAGGGCTCTGGAGAGGCGGGAAGAGGAGCGCACAGAGGAGGGATGCTGGCGGAGCGGCAGTAACCGAGGAGAGGAAGCGCTGGTGCCAAGTGCCCGAGCGGAGTGTAAGCAGTGTGCGCGCACTAACAAAAAGGAATCTCGACACAGTGACTGCGCTTGCAGAATGCCACTTTCAAAGTCGTCCGTAGATTTTGCACCTTTCTTTAACAAGGATGCATTATACTTAATGTTTTACATTCATCATGGTTACCGGTGGAATCAGGGAGGGGGGAATATACATTTTCCCAGAAATTTTGATATGAAAAGAAACTAGTCATTTATTTATGCAATAGGCTTGGCTCAAAAAGAGGCTTTCAGATTTGGTGATCCTAATGTGGGATGTGACTTTGTTTTATTTCTGTAGCAGATTTGGATCTAGACAGACAAATATAACTGAATGTCTTAATAAATTTAAATCTGAAGATAAAAAATGACTTAAATATGGTTATTACAGCCAAGACAGTATGATGGTGCCACTGAGGTAAGTAGGAAGATACGTAGAAAATATTAGAGAATACAGAAACAGATCTATGCATATGCAATTAACTTAATTTTAAATGTGGCCTTCCAAAGATTTTTTTTAAAGGAAAAAAACCTCCAGAAATCTCAGACTGGGAAAATGTTACCAAAAAATACAAACATATTTTGTATTTTAAAAATGTTGTCTTGGGCTGGTGAGATGGCTCAGTGGTCTAAAGCACCTACTTAGAACAAGCTAATCTAAGCAAAGCACAGGGACCACGGTTCAATCCCCAGCACCACATGCCAGCCAGCCCTGCCCCCTAGTGGGCTCGGCTGTCCACACACTAAATTAATTAATTAATTAATTAATTTTTTAAAAAAGACTTCATATAAAAATATTTTCTTGCCCAATACTACTATAGACTCCTGGACTATACTGGATTACTTTGCTGAATTCATGCACCTACAATATAGGAATGGCAATGGAACACCCATCTCTGACAAAAGTAAACAAAAAGGGGGATATAAATGAAGGACCATTTGTAGTGAAAAAATATATATGTATTTGTGTATACAAAATAGTTAGCATAAATATACAGCTACCTTCTCTTAGTTCAATGAGAAGAAAGTTTTGAACTATTAGTGTTAGACAAGATATCATGTCTGCTTCTTGTACTATAAACAACTACTACAAAGACAACTATATACAGTGTATTACTCTAACTTTCCTGCTAACCTCTTTAAAACTGTCTCATTGCTACTTCTTTCTCAATAAAATTAATTTTAAAAAGAGAAAAGAAATTTACCTGAAAAAATAAAAATATTTTCTCCATTAATATTAAGAAATCTTATAATCAATACTAGACAACCCAATAGAAATGAGATGGAAACAATATTTAGAGAAACACTAAACAAAAGAAATATGAAAATGATAACTAAAATTTTTTAAAAAATCAATCTTACTAGTCGTAAAACTAAGCAGAAAGACAATAAATGAATTTTAGAATGATTGTCTTAGAAAAGAATAAAAAGTCTGATCATCCTAAGTGTTGGTGAAGGTGTGGAGTGACTGGCTGGTTTGCTCACATTGCCGGGAGGTAAGGTGGCGCAGCCCCGCTGCAGGAGAAGAGCCCATGCCTTATGAATATGAAGAACCCGCTCTTCTCACTCCAGCACAGAAGAGCAGACCAGGTCAGCACGACCAGCTGCACTCGGATGCATGCAGCACTGTGCTCCTAATGCCAAAGACTGGGACAACCCCAAAGCCCTACTCTGGGGGGGTGGGACGTCACGCTGCAACTCACTCAGATGATGGGACACTGCTCACCGAGGAAGGAGCAGGCAGCCTTTGCCCTGGCCCTGAGCTGCATCCCTGGCACTTCTCACTTTTGAATTTTGAGACTCCGATCTTGCTAAGTCGCTAAGTTACTCAGGCTGGGCTTAAACTCGGATCCACCTGCATCAGCATCCCGCAGTGCCAGAACTGTAGGCCTGCACCTCCCATCTGGCTAGAAGTCCCTCTTCAAGGCCTGGTTCACAAAAGCCTGACCTCTGTGCCGGTGAAACCAGCAGGTCACCCACACCCTGCTCCAGCCCTGCGTGTCCTGCCTCTGTCCACTCTAAGGCAGGCACCTGAGAGCTCCACTTCCAGCGAGCTGAGCCAGGCCGAGCTCACGTGGCAAGGAGCCTTCCACCACCCGCAGGGGCCCAGGGTTTGTTTGACAGTGACACACCTGAGCGACTCCGGCTGCACTCTGCACCGCCTTTCAGGATGACGCGAGACCGCCTGTCTGTCTGGAGGGCCCGCAGCCCGTCTGCTTCTGGCTGGTGGTGCTGGGCAGCTAGCGCATACACTGTTCTCGGATGCTCACAGCCCTGGACACCTGCAGTGGCCCGAGTGTCCTGAACAACTACCCGGCACACTACGTGGTGGTCAGGCCGCACCTGCCTGACTCTCTGGCCCGCAAATGAACCTTCGCTCCAGCCCCTGCCACCCACCCACTTGTCCCTAGGACTCTGGATCCCCAGATGCTTCTGCACGTGTCTCGGGGATCTTTGCCTCTTTTTGCGACACTAAGCACTGATTTTCTTCTGTGTGATTAGGTATCCCAGGGAGGGATTACAATGAGAAAGCTGTTTTATTACTTCATAATTTACTTACGAAATTATTTAATTCATATTGGACTCATATTTTTATAGGCCACTGAGCCCCTGAATCAAAGGTAGAGGATTTGAAGCCCATATTGGTTGCTGGGAAGTTTGAAATGAGCCTGATATTTCACCAAGAGGAAAGGTTTGGCTCTTGCGGGTACGCCAAGGCCATGTTTCCTGGCGAGTCTTCCCTAGGCTGGAGTCGGTGGGCCAGGTGCCATAAACTACGCACTTCAATTATCACTGAAATAATTTGGGAAGGGAAAGATCAGCTAGTGCATTTGAGTGGCTGGGAGAGATTCCTGGCTGCTGTGGGTATTTTCTGCTCTTCTTAAATCAGAAAATCACCATGTACAAAAGACTTTAGCAATAAAACACCAAAGCAAATGTAATGCGAGTGTGGTGATGCAAAAAATCATCTTTTGCTTATCTAGGTCCTTTTCCTGAGGTAATAACCTAAGTCTGTCCCCTACCCACTGCTGATGGGATAATAAAATTATGACTGCCTGGCTGTACCATGCAGTGGTGTCACATGGATGCTGACTGAGGTTGTGGCGGGGTCCCCAGTTGGTTTGCACAATTGCACCTAGGGACCAGCACCTCAGATCTGACTCTGGGCAGGACAGGGTCCTCAGGGTGGATGCAGATCACACGCGGTTGCCATGGCAGCCATGTGAACAGAAGAGACGGGGTAGAGACACACACAGGAGAGTGACCAAGGGCTGACACAGAGTAGTGACATCTGTGTAACAGCAACAGGCCTTGAGAGGAGCCTGCCCTGTGTGCTGTGTTCTGCTGGCCTTGAGGACACAGGGACTCGATGCCTGTCCACGCCCCTCCGACTACAGCAGCCAGGGCCTGCCGTGGCCCTGCCCCTCAGAGCTGCGGAGAAGCCTGGGGTTAGCCAGGTAGATGTCACATGCCTACCACCCTAATACTTGGGAGGCTAAGGCCGGAGGAGCAGAATTTCAAGGCCAGTCCGAGCAACTCAAGACCTTATTTCAAAATAAAACAGCAGGGCTTTCGCTCAGTGCCATCTTGTGTTTGATTCCCAGGGCTGTAAAAACCATCAAAAAAAAAAAAGCAAAGTCATCACTGTCTAAATTGAGCCGCTCTGTAACCACCTGTGCTGGCTTCAGAGGCTCACGCCTACACCGCCATGACACGGAGCCAGGGTGTCCGTGGGAGCTGCCTGAGGTCCTGAGGGGCCACTCCCGCCCCATGTGTCAGCATGTGTTGGGAGCAGCCTGTAGATCTTCTCTTAGCTGCAGCCAGAGGATGTGTGAGAGGACTCCAGGGAGCCAGAGGCAGTGACCCTGGCTCCCAGCTGCGCCCTGCATGCCCACCTGTGTGCTCAGGACCCAGCGCAGCCCTAACGAAATGCATGAGTAGAGCTGCTGTGTGTGAAGAAGAGGCCCTCACACCCCCTGCCTGGCCATGGCGGTCAAGAAAACATCACTAGGAGCACCTGCTCATGCAGAGGCAACCAGAGTTACACCAGGGACACACCTCCAACACACTTCATTGCCTCTAACTTCGCTGGGGTCACAGTGCCCTCCCTCTGCGATGCCCCTCCCAGCACACGTGGCACTGTCCAGATTCAGCCTCTGTTTCTCTGGGAGAAGAGCTGTCCTCATGCACAGAGCCACTCAGCCAGGTACAACTGATCCCATCCCGGGGAACAGAGTAGAGATGAGAGTGTGTGCTCATAGCTGTGTGTAGCACCACAGCAGCCACAGCCTTGAGTGCCTGATGAGCATCTTGTGGCTGACTGGTGGGCATGTCCAGAGCAATATGGACACCTCCATCTCCATTCATGTTCTCACCTTCCCTGTCATCTAAGCGGCTAGCAGTGTGAAAGCCAGATTTTAGGTGACTGTGGAGAGAAAGAATCAGACTCAAAGGGGGTTGTGTTCGTCCTTTTACAGGGAAAGTGCACAACCTATCCACAGCTATGCATAAGCCTTCTTCCCTGGCTCCCTTTCAAAGCTTGGGCTCTGAATGTCACGGCAGCACTCTTGTCCCCCAGCTTAGCCACTTCAAGTTGCAGGCGCTGGCGCTGACCCAGTGGGAGGTGATTTCTCTGTACGGCACACCAGAGAGAAGCAGCAAGACCAACGTTCCTGGCCAGGATGACCTCAGCAAGGTTCCCGGGGTGTTTGGCTCTTATGGAAGACATATGGCTTCTGGAAACTTCTGCACACTTGTGCACCCTGCCGTGGAGCTTGAGAAAGCTGATGCCCTCGCCAACTTGCAGGTCTGCCTCCCCATTAGGCCCTCAGATCACTGCAAGTGACTTCTTTACTCAGCAGATGGAAGATAGAGATGGATGAATAGGTAGTGCATACAGATAAAGTCTGAAAAGACCTTGGATACTGAGACACCACTTAATTCCCCTGTCACACATGGCAGCCTGTTTCCCCTGGAGGAACATATGCTTGGAGTTGTTTTAAAAATCTCTAGGCCCATTTTCTGATGCATGACATCCAACATGCCTGACATGGGGTCTTTAATGGTGCTGACTCAACCCTGGTCCTCAGGGAACATGGAAACCAATGAGTAAAGAGGACAGAAATAACCTTGGGAAGTGCTGGGAAATAACAGGATGCATAAGACCAAAAGTAGAGAAAAAGGAGGGCTGCAAGGAAAGCCAACATTTTGGCCCTAGCCTTCCTAGATCAATTAAGACTCAGGACATATGAGAACTTGTACTGTAACATCATGTAA
>NDGN011471091.1:0-38946 GCA_002564285.1 Tympanoctomys barrerae | reverse complement strand
CCACACACACACACACACACACACACACACACACAAATAAATAAAATTTAAAAAATAAAATAATATAATGAAAAATTAAAAGTGTAAGTGTTCAACAATGAAGAATGTTTAATGAGAGGTAAAGATATTTGTGATTGATTGTAAAGATACAAAACATTACAAAACTATGTACAATACAGTATTTTTAAAAGGAAAGGAGCCGGGAAGATGGCTCAATGGAATAAGTGCTTCCCTGGAAAGCACAAGAGCCTGAGTTCAATCCCTGGTTCTGAAAAAAAAAAAAAAAAAAGGAAGGCACATCTAGAAAGAACTAAAAAGATACACTGCAACAATTTCTTTCTTTCTTTCTTTCTTTCTTTCTCTTTTCCATTTATGTATTTGGTACAGGGTCTCACTACTCAGTTTGGACTCATAGTGATCCTCCTGTTTTCAGCCTCCCCACAACTGGGATTACAAGCATGTGCCACCACGCCCCAGGATCAAGCCCTGGTCTCTGCGCTTGCCAAAGCAGGCATTTAGTCTGCTAAACTATCTCGCTGGTCCCTGCAACAATTTGTTAGGCTTTTCTTGGTAGACTTGATAATTGTAAGCTCCGTTTTCCCTTCTCCTATACCCTGTTACCCTCTCCTTCTTTTGAATTATCTGTATTTTCTATAACAGCTGCCTGACAGAAATATAATTTGAGACATGTATGTCATTGTAAAAGCTACACTTAAAATGTTTAAAAGAGCTGGGCATGGTGGGACATGAGGGTAATCCCAGCACTCAGATGGCTGAAGCAGGAGCATTTTAAATTTGAGGCCAGCCTGGGCAATTGAGTGAGAACTTGTCAAAAAATAAATAAAAGAAAGAAAAAAAAGAGAGAGAGAGAGAAAGAAAAGAAAGCAGTAGCCAGGACACGGTAGCACAGGCCTGCAATCCCCCCGTTCTCAGAGGTTGAAGTAGGAGAATCTCAAGCGTGAGCCTAGAGTATGCAATTTAGTAACTGAGCAAGACCCTGTCTCAAAAAATGAAATAAAGCTATAGATATAGCTCAGTGCAAAGGCCATAGATTCAATTCCAGAAAGAGAGAGAAAGAGGGAAGAAAAGAGAAAAAAATCCTTAATGTATTTTATGTAACTTGCCATATTCATGGCTGACTGGAGTGAGGCACACGTGTAGTCAGCACCCTTGGGAAGCTGAGGTAGGAGCATTGCAAGTTTGAGGCCAACCTGGGCTATGTAGAAAGACCCTTCTCACCAACAAAACAATACAACATGGAATATAAAAATATTTATGTGATATTTTATTCTTGTTAAACATTAAGCCTAATGCCAAATTTGGTGCTTTTGTTTTTGTCTTTGTGTTTTTGAGACAGAGTCTTGCTATGTAGTTCAGGCTGGCTTCAACCCACCACATAGCCCAGACTGGCCTTAAACTTGCAGGGACCCTCTGGATTTAGTCTCCTGAATGCTGGAATTACAAGTGTATACTACTATGCCTGGTGTGATGTTTAATTTTGTTATACTTTATAGACCTCTCCTCTTCTAGTGTAGTAATTATTCACATTTACTGCATGCCTCAATTTGGGCCATCCATTTTTGGTGGGTCTCATAAGTAGATGTGACTTTTGGATTCCATATTGGACAGCATAGCTATATAAAGTAATAGCAGCTGACATTCACCAAGGGCTTGCTATGTGCCAGAGACTTCAGATGGAGATGATAACTTACTCAGTCTTACGATAACTCCATCAAAGGGCTGCATATTTGCCATTTCCAGATACACACCATGAAAATTTTGGAGCATTTGCAGTCACTTTCCCAATGAGACAGGGAAGAAATCTTGCCACAAAGGCTTGAATGAATGAGGAAGTAAAAAAATTGGGGGGGGGGAGAGAAGAATTGGAGTCTAAAAGTTTGATGGTGAAAAAGAAAAGTCAGCAGACAGTGAAATGTGAAGGCAGAAAAGTTTTGAGGGGTCAAGGACATGAAGATAAAAGTAAACTGAACAGGAAACAGGGAGTTGAAAGCTAAAATAATTATGGCTGGGCCAAACCCTCTTCAAGGGCAAAAACTTAATTGGAGAAATTGTCTGACCTGTGTTGGAGACCAGGATACATACCACAGCTCTCCAGCAGAAGAGAAGATGTAAGACTAAGTCCATAGTTTTCTGTATGGAAAAAGCTGTGGCAATGCCTCCCTGTGTTGCTTTGGCATCAGGCACTGATGATGTATTTTGCGTGCTTTCTAATTTAGTGCTATCAGATTCCCCACATCGCGTTTGCCATTTCAGAGTGCAAGCCGAGACAAAGTCATCACCCCCAGGCCGCATGCTAAAGGTAGAAGAGTCAGCATTTGAGCCCAAGTTCTTCCAGAAATCACAACAGGAAGGCAAAGGTTTTTAAAATTAGATTTTATTGATACTTTTTAGATACACACAACAATAACATTCATCATAGAGAATTTGTACCTGTACACGATATACCTTGTTTTTTCCCCACTCCCCTACTCTCCCTTTAGCCCCTCCTGCCTTCCTTATTTACAAAGCTTTGTTTTCATGTTTTCCTTTTCTCTCTTTTTAAAACTTTTCCTTTCTTTCCTTTATCCCTCTCTTCTTTCTTGTTCTCCTCTCATTTGAACATTTAGGAAGGAGAAATGCTGTTGTGGGGCCAGAACAAGGGCAGGTGGTCCAGGCTGCAGCCATGGGCAGACACAAGACTCCTCCGCAGTAAGTGGGGCACTGGGTTGGGGGAAGCAGGAACTGGGTGTGGGTGGCTGGGCAGATGTGGAATGAAAAGTTAGCAGCCCACAAATGCATAGGCTCTCAGGCATTCAGGTATTCCATTGCCCATGATCACCTCTAGTCTCTGGTAGAGCTCAGCAGCTCAGCTGGGGGGTGAGGGATGGAGAAGGGGAAGCATTGGGGCACTGAAGATGGGGGACATGGACACCAGGTTTAGATGAGACTACACAGCTGTCTGCAGGTGAGCAGAGGAGGTGAGTGTAAGGTACTAGCTTTAGAGGATGGCAGTAGGGGAAGAGTTATGAGAGCTTGGAAGAGAAGTGGGGGACATGGCGGCACAGGTTGAGGTCAGAGTGGAGAAGGAAACACCGATGCAGAATGGAGAACACAGTGGCAGGCTTAAAGACTCCCTGTACGGTGACAAATTCTTCTCTTAAAAATTAATCTGCTGCAAGGGAAACAAGAGGAAAGAGGCCCTAAGGAGAGTGGAAATAATAGAAGCCATGCAGGACATAAATATCTGCAGAATGAAGGAAGTAAGAAGGGAATTACAGGAAAGCGAGAGGAAAGGACAAGAAAAACAGATGAGGAAGGGTGACAGTGAAAACTCCTTTCACCCAGCACACCAAACCCCTCAGCTCCGCAGCTGTGGGCACCAATCTGGGAGAGTAGCTGCAGCAGCCTGGATAGAGAGGAATAAGGGTGGAACTCATCCAGGAAGACCACAGGGCTGTGTCACCTCAGACTGTGACCAGATTAAGACCCCAGTCATCTGTGGCCTATTTGATTTGTAAAATGCACTTAATGACATTCCTCCAACACTACAACAAAGGAAGATGGTATTAGAGAGGTCTGTCCATTTAGATAGAAGCAGGCTTGGATGAAAATAAATGTGTTCAGAAAAGCAAGTCTGGAATGGTCTAGTAGATTCCAAACCCCTCTCCCTGTCTAGTTCATGTCCAGCCTCCGCTAAGGGCAGGAGAGGCAGGAACTGAGGCTGGTCCAGTAGGATTCATCCAAGGGCTAGGGGAGTAAGACCCTAGGGCCAGGTTCAACTGGCTTTACGCCGCCGGTCTTCTGTATCACAGACCGCAACACAGTCCTTACTTTGCAAAGAATAAGCCCAGGCAACCTTTATCCAACTGGACGCACGTCCCTGCAGGGAATTTGCTCCAGCAAAATTGCTACCATCTCCTTCCCTGCTGAATGAAGATCTGGTTCTGTGCTTCTGCCCCGCATCCCTCGTGCCTTTGGGTCCCCTTCCCAACGGTGCTTTCCAGATAGGGTGGGGCAAAGGAGGAGGAGAAAAATAGGGTGCTAGTAGGGGCAAGGAAGCCGGAGAACACGGAATTAGAGAGCCAGAGACAGAAACTGGAGAGGAGGAGTCAGACCAACACAGACAGCCCAAAAGATCCACAGAGATCAGTCTGAGACGCGGGCACTTGCCAACGATTTGGTAGCAATTCCTTCCCAAGGCGTTTCTGGGGCGTTACCACGGTGCCTGGCCCGGGGTAGCCCAGGATGCGGTCCAGGGTGCGGTCCCTTTGCCGCCCCCCCCCCCGACCCCTCAGTTCTCTCCCCACCTCGCCCAAGGGGGCCGGAACGGCGTCGGCGCGCGGGGGCTTTTTGAAGCAGTCGAGTGGAAAATAGACTTTAACCGGCTTTGTAGCTGCGAGGGCCCCGGGAGCTGTCTCCGGGACGCAGGCTCGCAGCTCTCTGACCGGCTACTGCCAAGAGCTGGCCTGGAGTCCCACAGAGTGGCGCCGCGCGCAGCCTCCTGACCCACCCCGGCGCTAAGGATCTGAGCTCTGGGAATGTGCTCGGGATATTGGAATTGACCCCGGCAGCGACGAGAAAGCGGAACTGCAGTCCAGGACCCAGCTTCCCAGCAACGCCCAGAACCCCTTAGGTCCTGGCGCTGCGTTTTCTTGCGGCCTGGCAAGCCCGAGGCAAAAGTTTGTTGAGTACAAGCTCTTATTGCCAACAGCCCTTTCACTCGCGGGGTAATTAGTGCATGAAATGGAAACTGACCAGAGCAGACCTGTCCGCAAGGTGAAGGTCGGGGGGTCCGGGCTGCTGCTGACGCCGTCCCAGGCGGTAGGCTTTTCCTTTGGGGACCCGCTTGAGCTTCTTGGCCAGCTCGAGTTCAAGGCACAATGACCCCGAAGTCCCAAACAAACTTGAGTCCCACCAATAGAGAAAGCAAGGAAAGCAGATCGCCCTGCGTCGAGGCCCAGTGTCCCGGTCTGAACCAGTGGTAGCCAGGTAAACGTAGGCTGCTTGGAGCGCGGCGCGCTGCTGCTGGAAGGGTCGCGCGGGGCCGAGCTAATTCCTCGAGAAAAGATCGAGCGTTCCCTTTCCGGAGCTGTCCTTAATAACAACCAAAAACCGCGAAACGTCAGGAATAAGGCTTCAGCACCAGATCGCCCTCAGGAAACCGATGTGGGTGAGCAAGAGGGTGCGTCAGGTCAAGGACGAAGGGAATTGGTTCAAAGGAGAACTGATTTGTTCAATCCCATCCTATGTTGGAATCCAAGTTTTCTAAGAATAAATCAACATCCCGGGACGAAAGGAAGAGGGTTCAATTGGGTTGCATTGTGAGAAGGGATGAAATTTCTCTCCAAAGTCCCAGGCTCTTTAGACGCCTCCTTCGGCCTGAGCGTGGGGTGAGACGGCTGCGGCAGTACCAGACTCAGCAGAAGGGAGGAGTCGTGAGGGGAAGCCAGGGTAGTCTCGGTGGTAGTGACCATGGTGGTTCTGGTGTAGATCATCCCCCAAAGATTCCAGTCCGGCTTTTCCCTACGACTGCAGGCTTCCTCCCCACCCCAGTCCCTTGCCCCGCCCCGCCCCGCCCCCACCTTGGGGCAGGTGAGCGGCGGCCAATGGGCGAGCGCCGGGCAGGTGCCCGCTAACTCCAGCCTAGCAGCGCAGCGGCCGAGGCCCGGCTGGGCAGTGCTGTGAGGATCGGAGGCCGGGGTCGACCCAGGCTACACTTGCAAGGGAGGGAGCTGGGCTCAGTCTTCGGGCCATTGAAGCGGCTAGGAGTATCGCAGGCAGCGTGCGAGCTAGCACCGGAGCCCGCGCCAGGAGCTCCCAGCTCGGTTGCAGGGGCCGCCGCTCCCGGCGGTACGCGGTGGCCCGACCTCGCGCCGAGGTCTAGCACAACCCGCACTGCCCGGCGTCTGGCTTGCCGGCGGGGGTCGATTGCGGGCGGGAGGGCAGAGGAGCTGAGGGGTGCGGGTGTGTGTGCATGTGCCTGGCTGGGTGCACACCCCGCAAGGCGGTAGCGCCGGGACGCGGAGCGCTCCCCAGAGCCCCGCTGTCTCGCACGGCTACGGCGGCCGCGATCATGTTCCAGCCCGCGGCCAAGCGGGGCTTTACCATTGAGTCCTTGGTGGCCAAGGACGGTGGCACCGGCGGGGGCACCGGCGGCGGGGGCTCGGGCTCCCATCCCCTGGCGTCAGCCGCCTCAGAAGAACCGCTCCGGCCCACGGCGCTCAACTACCCTCACCCCAGCGCGGCCGAGGCAGCCTTCGTAAGCGGCTTTCCGGCCGCAGCCGCTGCGGGCGCCGGCCGCTCGCTCTACGGAGGGCCCGAGCTCGTCTTCCCCGAGGCCATGAACCACCCCGCGCTGACTGTGCACCCGGCGCACCAGCTGGGCGCCTCCCCGCTGCAGCCCCCGCACTCCTTCTTCGGCGCCCAGCACCGGGACCCTCTCCACTTCTACCCCTGGGTCCTACGGAACCGCTTCTTCGGCCACCGCTTCCAGGGTGAGTGCCCACGCCGTGCCCGCCGGCACGGGCTGTCCGCATCCGTGAGGGGAGGACGCGGGGGAGGTTGGGGGTGTGCGGACTGTTGAGAAGTTGCTGAGAAGGGTCCGGGTCCACGGAGGTTGGTTCTCAAACACAGTGATACCCCGCGGGATCCATCTGCGTTCTGCCCGCGGGTCTCCCGCCCAGAAAGCTCGGCTAGGACCTCCAGGCTTTCCCAGGATAGAGTGGTTCGGACGCCAAACCCAGGCGCATTCTTGTCTCCATTCTTGGCCCTTGCTCGGTTGGCCTATTCTCTCTCCGGATTGAGCCGGTCCCGGCCCCGAGAGCTCAGGGCCAGCTGTCCTCCCACGCCCCGGCTTGAGCCAGGGCCATATTTGGCTCTCACGTTCACCACCAACTTCCAGGGATCAGCCCTCGCTGGGGCATCGGGACAGGGTAAAGTCCACCTGCGTGCCCGGCCCGGTGGGAAGCAAGGCAGCGGGTAGAGCGAACAGCAGAATTAATGTTCAAGTGCTCTGATGTCTTGGGATGTTTCTCTGCAACCTTGGCCAGCTTTCTTCAAGACACACATACCCCTCAGATCCAGGGTGAAGAAGGTTTGCAATAAACAAACTGGCTTCCTCCATCTCTGGTATTCTCGGGGAGTCCATTCAGCTTCTTCCAGACCGAGGACAGTCATCCTGAGCAGAAGGTGTGGGCAGAGGGCTTTTAAGGTTGTAGCCAGTCCTAGCCCCCTAGTCTGCACCCAGCATTAGGTTTGCTAGTTAAGATTCTCCATAGGCCACACACACACACACACACACACACACACACACACTTGAATTATCTCCCTTTCCCAAAGAAGAGTTTTATTTGTTGGAGTTCGTTATTTTTTTTCTTGAATCTGTTAGGTTCTTTCCTTCTTTCTTTTTTGTGGCCTTGATTTTACTCCAGCTGCTTTATTTCCCAGTTTTGTTAGTGTAGACTAGCTCTCGGATGTGTAAGGTTCCATTGCTCTGAGGAAGCTAGGTTATTCCGCTTTTAGTAAAATGATGAAAAGAACAGCGCTGGAGCTTCCCTTCCTGGAGCTAAACTGACGGTAAGCAAAGTCTATACAACCAAAGCAAATCAGATGTTTGGTACAATCACACAATAAAAGAAACATTACTTCTTAAAGCTTTATCTATAACTGCTTGACCGAAAAAGCTGCTTTCCGAGGTCCAGTTTTCTCAGTATCACCTGGCCAATAGATACTTACCTGGCAGATCCCATGGAGCCAGAGAAAGTAATTACTTGAACAAGAATTTTTGTGGGTAGACTTCTCCCCTCTGGGATTTTGAAGATTTTTTCCAAATTTCAATCCAAAAAAAGAAAAGGAATGAAATACGATGTTAGCCACTTTGGGGAAAGTTACTGTCACTTAATAAATATTTACTGATAGGATATGGTTTCATTTGAATTTACCCCCATCCCAAATGGCATCAGTCCTTAGTCTGGGTCTCAAAATCTGGTGCCCTCAGGTAGTTCGGGAGCCTGCGATGGATGGGCAGAGGGGTGTTAAGGGCACAGGGGCTCTGAGGAGAAGCGGTGGTAAGTCCTAGCCCTGTTCAGCTGCTTTGCTTGACCAGAGGTGGCCACCCGGGCACCACCCTCTGTTTCGGATCCGCTTCGGATCCCGAATCCCTTGCCTTCTGCACCACCTTTTACACCTTCGGCTTCTTTCGAGTGGACCAAGGTCAATCTTTCGAGTGGACCAAGGTCAAAGAGGACAGGAGATGTCATGAAAGAGATCCAGCTCTGGTTCTTGGTATTCCCAGCCAGGTGGGGCCGAGGATAAATTCTTGGCAAAATCCCCTCGGAAATTGATGCAGTTTCCTGTGCCATCAGTCCCAACGGGCACGTTGTCGAGTTGCACAGTTGGATTTTTCTCTCAAGAACCATATCTGGACGGCGGAGATGGAGCCAAGTGTGGCCGTATTTTCTTACTCAGAAATTCGGTGCTTGCTGAAGGACTTTTCAATCCCTAAGGTACTCTGGCCAGTCATCTCGGCAGCCCGAGCGCGCCTCCTCAGTTTTGCATCCTTCAGGCCCTGCCGGGCTTCTGGGCTGAGCGCGGAGCCGTCCCAGGGCCTCCGGCGCCGCGTTTTCTAGAGAACCCGGTCTCTGCGATGCTCTTTTCAGCCCGTTTTAAAGCTAGAAACGAAACCCTACCCGAACGAAAAGGAAACGTGTCTGCGCTCTGCGCGTTGCGCTCTCGGGCTGCGGGCTCCGCGGTCCCGGCGCGCTGGGAAGCCGCTTCTCTGCTAAGCGAGGTTGTGAAAGAAAAATGCCGAAATGCCGAATGATCAAGACCTCGAAGCCCGGCAGCTCGCGAGGCCCGTAAGAGAGGAATCGCCGCGAAGAGCGAGATTGGCTGTCTTTTGGTGCTATTTCCTGGAGATTTCAGAACTTTCCAGGCAAGAGAGCAGCACCCGGAGAGGGCTGTGAGAGACCTAGCCCTCTCGGACTGGCGATGTTAATGGGGCGAAGCTTCAAAGGGTGCTTTTGTTCCGGCAGGAGGGAGAGGAAGGAGGTAATCTCCGCTGCATGGCCAGCCTCTCCTAGTCATAGCCCCAGGCCCCTCCGCCCGGTAATCCAGCCTGGAGCCTCTGGCCGGTCGCGGCCTCTCCAGAGGACTGCCTGCCGTTCAGCCCCGGCTTTGGACCCTTAACTTTTGCTTCCTGCTGCCTCATTCCTGGGAGTATCTATTACTAGTTTCCAGCTAGCAATTGCCTTGAAGAGGCCCTCAGAGGCTATAGGAAAACCAGTGGGGTGGGAAATGTTGAGTACCTAACTCCAGGGAAAGCTTTAACAGTTCCTTTCCACTTTTCTACTTGTCCTAGTCTGAAACTGACAGCACATCCTCACACCTGGAAATACTGCTGTCACCCAAACAGGCTGCATCCCAGCTCCAAGTTTGTTTGTCCCTTGTGGTCCAACCTTGGGAACTGAAGGAAAGGGATGGCTGGAGCCCATAGGACTGAATGAACCTTTCCTGCAGGTTAGACTAAAAAGGGCCCAAATAGCTAGAAATTTTAAGTCACTCTTGTCCTTTCAGAAACAAGTAACAATTGATCAGCTCCTCCTGGCAGTTAGTTTTGTACTAAACATCCTCCTTCTTACTGAGAAAAGCCCTGCTTCTTTTGGAATCAACCTATCATTGTTTATCAGCATTTTGGATAATTTCCCAACCTCCTCCTTCTTCATGTTGGCTTGGAAGGATTGCTGTGTTCCTGTATGTGCAGATGGACACCAAGACAGGACATTGCAATGAACTGGGACCATTCTTTAAGTGAGGCAGAACCCAAGCAACTTAGTTTTCCCCAAAACTAGCCAGAGTGGAGGCAAAGAGATTGTATGTCAGGACAGAGCTTCCTGCGTCCACCCTTCACTCTGGGTTTAAAAAAACACAGACACTCAACTCCACCACACAGGTGACTGACACAAAACAACCATTAAGGAGGACATGGCACAGCAGACTGCAAACTGCTTTCTCAGCCCCACCCAGAACACCTCTGTGCCCCACTCACTTACACCTGTGGGGCCTCTGTGCTGTGTCTCACTGCTGACCAATGTAGGCCAGCTGGCAGTGAAAACCAAACACTGCTGAAATGAGCTAGGATTTTTTTTTTTTTAATTCTCTTACCTTCTCTGGTTCATTTGTCAAAGAAAACTACTTTGGAAATATCACTAGAAACTCAGAACAATGTTGTTTGCTGAAGCAATTCATTTGAACAGGAATAAGAACCTTCCTACCTGCCTTCTCCACCAAGTTTTCTTGTCTTTGCCCCCAGAGACTTCAATCTTACATACTCTGCCTGAACAGACTTCATTTTTCTTCTCTTTGCCTTCTATGGCCCAGTACATCCCTTGTCTCTGTCCTTCCACCACCCCACTTATTCTCTTCTTCAGTCAGGCCTCAGGCGGGCCTGCTTCACTTTGAATGCCTTGGTGGGCACTTGTCTCTCTATCACTTCCATGTGATATCATTTCACACCCTTTTGTAGCAGCACAAATCTAGCTGCTTGAAATGGAGAAGGTGACTGGAAGTTAATGACTTGTCTCCCTGGAAGCAGTAGCCCCTCAATTCTTGGTAGTCACATTCCACCACAAATTCCAATAAAATTAGCCAGCACAAGTCTAAAGCCAAGGGACTTGGAGAAAATAAGGTCAGGCAGGTTTTACCAGCAGAGAAACCCACTTATCTGGAGAACCTTAGCAATAGCATCTCCATGATGTGTTTCTCCTCACTTACATAGATGTTTCCGGTGATGGAAGATCACCACTGAATTGTCCAGATCATTGTCTTAAGAGCAAAACAGCAGGTCAAATTGAGTCAAACCAGTAGCCATCTCTGAAGAAATTAATTGGATCAGTCAATCTCAACAGCTAACTCTTGTCAAAACATTCCTTCCAGAGCTTTATGTTGGTGGTGGGTCAGAGGGACTGTTACATGCCGCTGTGTGAGAAACCATAGTCGATGTTGTCAGGGCTTGTTTTGGGTCTGCGAGCATGTACAGCTAAGACAGAAATCATGTGAGAGCCCAGTGTGTATGAGTGTAGGGGGGTTGCTGTGACTGGGCACTGGATGGATGCCTGTTTTAGGCCTTAGTACTACCTGACCACTGCTTCAGCCTCATCCAATCCTTCTGAGTGTGGGAACTGAGTCCAACATTTGCCAAAGGACAATTACACTTCAATAATCCTGTATAATAAATAAGAAAGTAGGGAGACTGGAGCATATATTTACACATGTCCGCAGAAACCTGTATTGATATACATAGTAGAAAGGTGACATCTAGATGTTCATTTACTAGTTTCTTGAGTATGAGATTATATACTCATATAAAAAGTAGGTTCTCTTCTCATGAGGGAACAGTAAGAATCTCCTGTGAAGACTGGGTTGTAGCCTAATAGCTGGACCTATCTCCAGACAAATTAAGGACTAGGAAGAGAGAGGTCAGGAAGAGGAAAGAAATAACCCTGACTTTAGATCTCCAGGGGCTGCCTGAAAGATTGACCTAGTTTTGTCCTCCTTTTACCTTTTGCAAGATAAACGTTGGGCCACTTGGCAGGAATTTTCGAGGGGCTAGTAGCCGGGGCATTTTGCTATGAGACTAGTTTAAGCAGGTGTGAGGGAGAGTCCTAGCTTCCAGTTCCTGAATCTGCATATCATGGCTCCCCTTATCACCGGACACCCAGCCCTGCCTTCACTCCAACCTCCTGGAGGGAGATGCTAAGCAGCCAGTTAATTAACCCCTTGAGGGCCAAGGAAAAGGCAGGGAAAGGACAGAGAAAGGGAACTCAGGGTCTTTTACACCCCTCGGCCTCGTGGGTTGCCCCAGGCAGTGTGGCTTTGGGCGGATGGACGCTTCGCCTGACCTTGGCTCACCTCTGGTTCCAGAACGAGCTCTGGGATTCCATGCGTCCTGGGTGTTTATGGGGAGATGTTGGGAAGCGGGGTAGACTCAGGCGATAGAGGGAAAAAAGAGAAGAGGACAAGGTGTCAAGACTGGAGAAAGCCGCAAGTGTTCAGGGGGCACGGGAGCCTGGCGGGAGGCCGGACCTCGCCGGCTCCCCAGGCAGCAGCTCACGGCGCCCCTTCTCTCTGTCTGTATCTGCGTGTGCTGCCGTCGGCCGGCGGCGGGCCGCAGCTAGCGACGTGCCCCAGGATGGGCTGCTTCTGCACGGCCCCTTCGCGCGCAAGCCCAAGCGGATCCGCACGGCCTTCTCGCCCTCGCAGCTGCTGCGGCTGGAGCGCGCCTTCGAGAAGAACCACTACGTGGTGGGTGCCGAGCGGAAGCAGCTGGCCGGCAGCCTCAGCCTCTCCGAGACGCAGGTAATTATCACCGGGCCTCGCCCTACCCCGCAGCGGGCGAGTTTGGAACTGAGGAAGTAGGGCGGGCGGTGCAGCGGCTGTGGGCCTCGGGCTGGCCTCGAGTTGTCTCACGCCCAGAGCCGCCCCTGCAGCGCCCCTGTACTCTCGCCCCTTCCCACCCACCGGGCCTCGCCCGCCGAGGCGCAGGACTTCACAGAAGTGCCATGGGCGCAGCAGGAGATGCACACACGTCTATGGGAGCAGGTTCCCGGAGGCTCTCGGGAGGCCAGGGCACCGAGAGCCCGCGGGCAGCACCGGGTCCTCTGGCACGGATCTCAGCCGGGTTATATTTGCAGCCGCGCCGGGACGGCCACCGCGTGGGGCGCTCGCCGTTCAGAGGGGTAACCTAGCTCTCCCGGCTCTGGCTTCGTTGCTGGTCACGGGCGAAGCTAGCGAGGCCTCAGTTGTCGGAAGCCGAAGGACTGAACCAGGGAGAGGCCAGCTCCTGTTTGAGGCCTGAGAATGGCCGAGGTCCCTGCATGGAGTGGGGCTCCCGGGACTGTGATGTGTGCAGACGAGCCTCTGGGAGGGCGCGGAAGGGCGAGTGGTAGGCCTGCACTCGGGGTGTTCTGTAGTGCCAAGGGCAGGGGGTCAGGGGCATAAACTCCAGAGGGGATAGCGGTACTTGAACTGGGTGCAATTGCCATGACCACGTAGCATCTTTGTGATTGATAGCAAGAACAATTTTTAAAAAGAAGTAGATGGGCGCTATAAGAAGGCTGACTGGGTTCCTTCAAAAGCACTTTCCCTTAAATAAATACTACCTGGAAGCAGCATCATACGCTTTCGATCTGCCCAGGTGGGTGCGCTGGTTTGGCCCAGTGATCTTCAGTCCAGGTGCTGCCTGGGAGGCGGGTTTAGTGTCCGCCCCTGCCAGTTACCAGATTTGTGGATGAGAGGGGTGACTTCCAAGCCCTTTTGGCATGTCACCTTCTGCTGTCCTTTCCTGCGCATCTAGCTCCCTACTAAATCACCACCACCTGCCCTCTCGGCACTATGGGAAGACCCCCACTTGGGAAGGGGCCCACTAGAGGCCTCCCACTGGCAGCTAGGGTGGGAAATAAACTGTTGGGGGAGCTGGAGCACCTAACTGCGACCCCAGCTTTCTGGCCCAACCTGCCCTGCTGGTCCTGGCATTTTGGCATCTATTGCAGTGTGGATCTGCTACCCCACTTAGCAATCAGCGTGTGGTTCCCGGCTCCACCGCAAGACCCGTGCGTTCACTTTCAGATTTGCTCCTGGGCTGTTTTAACTGCACAGAAAGATCTCCCAAACCAAGAGTTAATTTTTTAAATGTTTAAAAAGTGAGCTATGTTTAAAAGATAAATTAATAACACCTCTTTTCGCTCCTGGCAAGCAGTTTTTGAAAATTATTGTTTAAAACAAGGTGTCAGCTTAGAAAGGGTGTTTATAATTAACTTCATTTAAAAAGCAATATTTATTAAATTTTAATTGCAAAAATGTAAGAAAACAAAACAGTTTGTAATCCCACCGCTCACAGATTAGCACTTGTTGAAATAATGTCATTGTTTTTCAACTTTCCATTTTTTAGCTCAGTGAGAGCATTTTTAATTAACTTTCTTTCAAATTGAATCTAGCTGCCTATCAATATTTGTGCCTCACAATGCCAGTCAATGGACTGTTGCCTTCATTTTTATTGAGGTGTTCCAAGCATATATGGAAGATAAAACCAGATAGAATAAAGTAATGGACCCAGCTTTATTATCAGAAGGCATGGCAGATCTTGTTTACTCTGTAAAATGAGCTGATATTTGCACAGGAACAACAACAACAAAATGACACAACTAAGAGGTTGCAGTGTAAGCAGTTTCATAGTGGCCATATCTCTTTCCAGGGGAGGATCCTAAAGTGTAGAGATTAACTGAGTGCACCCTCTTACCCATGGCCAAGCAGCTGTGACTTCAAGCCTCTGCTCTAACCAACCGGGTGATGTTGGACAACTCACCCAACCTCTCTTAGTTCTGGTTTTCTATTCAGATAAGTCATGCAAAGATTTTAGGCACGTAACAAAGACTCTTTATGGGGGGAGTTTACCAGAAATCAAACTCAGGACCCTGAATTTTCCAAGCAGGCATTACTGAGCTATATCCTGGCCCTAAAAACTCAAATAATATTAATTCCTATCCTCAGCTTCTTTGTTTAAAGAAATATGTCAGGTTAATGGTCTAACGAGGACTGAACCTCGGTGTCCTTGAAGCCAGGCCTCTTCCTGTGTCATCTGATCTCCATGATCAGATTTGACTTTCTGTTGTCCACATAACTTATCATTCAGGGGTGGAGAGATAGCCCAGTAGAATAAGTGCTTGCCTGGCAAGCACAAAGACCTGAGTTCAATCCCCAGTTCTGTTAAAAATAAAACAAACTTATCATTCAGCCTAGGCTATCTCATTCACTATTCTATCCACCTCTCAGTATTTACCAGGCAAGTTTAGCTGTCATTTTTAGCTATCAACTATTTGTCACACATCAATTACTCCCATCATCCTCTGCTATATATTTCTGCTGTCAGTAACTACATGTGTAGTTCAGAGCTCTCTAATCTGCTCATGGATAGCTGTTTTATATCCATCCATCTACATCTGTTAATTTATAAATTATTTCCTATTTTCTATTAATTACATGTTCTTCCTAACAGTAACTGCTATTTACCCATCTGTTGATTATCTCTTTCATTTCATCTTTTGTGTCTATCCATCTCAAACTTCCATCTAAGTGGCGCTATTAGTAACTGGAAATGTATTTATACGTCAGCTGATGGTTATTTACCATCTTGTGGGCTATGGCTTTGTCTTCTCTCTGGGCCTCTGTTGCTGTATCTGTGCCACTGAGTGAAATAAATTCCAGGGTTCTCTCCAGCCCTTGGTTTCGGTGCCTCATTTGTATTCTACTTCTCTGTATCTCTAAATAATCCCTCCTCCACATTCTCAGAGCTCACAGTATATTGCCTACAACCATAATATGCATCACATTGTGATGTTATTACTTGTTTAATTATCTGTCATGTACAAATATCAATCCATAGCTCAGCCACATGCATCTCATAGAAAGATCTTAAAATACAGATTCCCCAGGCTCTTAGGAGATTCTCTTAATGGGTACACAATAGAGTCCAGGAGAAAGTTTTAAGAACAGTCCTCTAAGGGGCTGGGGATATTGCTCAGTGGCACAGAGCCTGCCTGGCAAGCGCAGGGTCCTGAAATCAATTCCTGGTACCAAAATAAATTAAATAAATCAGCTCTCTGGATGATTCTAAGGAACAGTAGCCTTGAGCATCTTGGCTGTGGGAAGCTGAGGCCAAGCCTGTCTGTTTCTCACAGGGCTGGACTCAGTGCTCAAGCATGGAATAGATGCTCAATAAACTTGTATTGAATGTATAGACATATTTCTTTCAGTTCCACACATATGAATGTTATCAGTCATTCCTCTTGCTGCATTTTGTCTCTGTCCACCTTCCAGAATCACTCGATCTCTCTTTTCCTTGCACTTTCATAGCTGATCATTGACTTAAATACTAGAAACATTTGTTTGTGGATAAAACTTCTGGAAAGATTAAGCAGTAGAAGGTGAGTGCTCCAAGATTCAGTACTAGAGGCTGGGAGGTGGGAAGACAATGCTATTTTGTTGGTGGTGTAGGGCTCTATATTTAGCCAGGAGTAGAGAATTTGGCCTGGGATGGTCAGTGGGTCAACTTGGGAAACGGAAGGAAAGTCCCAAGCAAGTGCCAGTTTTCTATCTGGCCCTAATTGTTTTGCTCCTCACTGTCATAGTATAGCCATTGAATGTGTCACAGAAGGCACCCATCTAAGCTTTAGTCCTAGAGACTTGTTGAACAGACTAAGTCCTGGGTCAGATCAGAGACTTAAGTACAGTGAATGTGTGTGTGTGTGTGTGTGTGTGATATATGAAGCACAGGTGGGCTTACTATAATCGATGCCCAAAGGTCAGATGATATTATATGAGATGCCATGAGGCAGCCATACAATGTGTGTGCTACTTGCATGCTTCTGTGTGTATGTATGTGTTCACGTGAGGGGGTATATTTGTTTTAGCAGGAATGAAAGAACCGAGGTGCTTCTGGCTGATCAATTGGTCTGTATTTCTAGCTGTGCCTTCTACTCTAAGCAAATCTCCCCTGACCTTGACTAATTGTGACTTTAGCTGAGCTGTGAGGGAAAAGGATGCAAAAATGTGATCCTTAGCCATGGAGAGTCCTCATTCAGTGGTGGAGGCTAAATGCGAAGTGTGGACACTTGTGGAACATGCAAGGATGAGTGACTGGAGTCTGTTGAGGTGCAGCTATAGGCTGAGGGTGCTCAGTGGGTAGAAGGATTCCAGGAGGCCTCTGACCTGAAAGACTTAGAGAGATCCATAGGATTCTAAGCTAGAGGTAAGCAGCGGGAGGGTTTGAGATGGTAGGGTAGCCTTTGAGCAGAGAGGAAGGCATTGGGAGGCAGGAGTATAGTCCTCTACTTATGCGTTCTCCCTCAGGAAGTTCCTTTGTGCCCAAGAATTCTCTATCCATTGAAGGGTAGGTGAGAGGGAGCTATCCAAACTTCCCTACAAGACTTTTGTTATTAGCTTTCTGTAGCTCTGTGGTGACCTGTCCCTTCCCTAAGTCTTGGCTGTTCTCCTTAAGAGTTTCTGTATCTCTGATGTTCCAGGCAAGTGCAGGGTCATGAGTTTGTGGTGGGGTGAGGAGGAGGTAAGGAAGATTGGAGTGTTCTATGAGGAGCTGGGACAAGAAACATGGTCCTGGAGAGGCTGGTGAATTTTATGGTGTCTCCCTGAAAGAGAGGGTGAGGATGCAGGATGGGATAAAAGAAGAGGAGATAAGAAGGGGTTGGAGATAGAGCTCAGTGGCACAGTGCCTGCTTGGCAAGCGCAAGGTCCTTGAGTTTGATTCCTAGTACCCCCCCATCTAAAAAGTAATCTGCATAAGAAGACATAGAAAGAGTTACAGCACAGTGTTGGTGTGGAGTTGGAGGTGACCTCAGCTTGGGAGATAAGGATTGAGTGTAGCATGACATTGGGCTTGGCCTTGAGATGGGACATTGACATGAACAAATGAAAGGGAATGGAGCGCTAGATGAGAGGGCAGAGAGGAGAGCAGACTGAGGGGTGACTTGATTGATGTCTCCAGGCTGACTATTGTACTTTCTCTGTCTGAGGATGGCAGAATAAGAAGACATGCTTAAATTAAAGCAGAACAGATAACAGTAGAACATAAGGAGAAGCTTCCTATGTCAGACCTACAAGTTTTTCATCAGGCTATCTGAACTTCTTGAGAAGGTGTTCCCCTGAAAGTATGCAGGGATGAGGTTGAAGGAGTGATAAAAATGAGGGATCTAGACTTCCTTCCTTCAAAGCAGCACATTATTCAAAAGTAAAATGTGATTTGCTCTAAGATATTGGGTGGAGCTGGAGCTTGCTTGCTTATTGGCTGATTTGTGTATTTACTCACATATTAATATGTGCAAGCCTTCATCCATAACGCATACACTGACCAGTCTTTTAAAGAACTGATAGGTTCATTCAGCCACGGCAGTTTCATCTCCATCTTGTCTGACTCAGGCTGAACTTTGCCTTTGTTAACAATGGGTTTCCCTCCTATTCCTTCAAGAGGTGGTAATCCAGTCTACCACAGAATTAAGAATTGACTTACTTGTAAAAGGGTTCCCAAAATAAGCCCCCTACCACAAGCTCCCATCTCTCCAACACTCAGCGCTTCCCAGAGCCATTTTTTGATTCATCTTCAATTGTTCTGTTGATTCCCTCTTATTTTCCAGGTCTGGCCCTGTCATTTTTTCTCTAGAGCACAGGGCTAGGTCACCTCACCTTGGCCAGTGGATGACCATACATAGAAGAGCTCTGCTGGGCTGAGCTCTGGGAAAGGCCTGGGAACACGTGAACAGGATCAGAAACACCAAGTGAAAGTATTCCAAGTTCAGGAACTCAGACAAAAGTGGGGAGTCTTGAAAGGATCTGGCTTCACTAAGAAGCTGAGAGATACTCAATGAAGTGAAGATTTGGGAGACGACATAAAACCTCTCTCCAAGTCTAGAGGGGTCAAGTTGATTGAGGGCATCCCCCAGCTAACATTCTGTCTGTACTTTAGGGGCTCAGAGAAGGGTGAGCAGTGTGTTAGTGCTGGGTAGGGAGGAGTGTGCAGAGTAGGTACAGCCTCTGAAGGCCAGCCCCTGTGGAGCTGGTGGCCGCTCCATATGACCCCCTTTCCTTCTAGGTTCACTGTTCACCATGGCTGATTCCAGAGTTGCCCTGATGAGTGAAAATGTTATATTGCTGTCATCTATTATACTCAGAGCTCATTTCCTTTTTTATTTCTAAGTGAAAAACAACTGTTGCTGAGTATGGTGACACATGCCTATAATACCAGGTTGGGAGGCTGAGGCAGGAGGATTGCAAGTTCAAGACCAACTCGGAAAACTGAGTGAAACCCTATTTTAAAATAAAAATGTTGAAAAGCTGAGGGTATAATTTAGTGGTAAAGTCCTTGTTTGGCATGTGCAAGGCCCTGTGCTCAATCCCAAGCACCACACACATGCATGAGAAAAACTATTGTTAATAATGCATTAAAGAAAATTCACAAAACTGGAAAGAAAAAAAGGACATTGCTCACAGTTGGGGCACATTTTTTTCTCATCTTTGCCCCTATGCATATGTTATCCATGGCTGTGACCATCCTGTGCCAATGCTATGCATTTTGGCTTTGTCACTAACATGAAGTCATAAGCATCCCCACTACCAGTCTTTGTAAACAGCATCTGGACACTCAGCCCAAGGCTATTCTCCAGAAGATGCCAAGCTACCAAGGGAAAGGGTTGGGCCCTTGTTTCTAGAGAGCCACCTCCTTGACCACAGTATTTCCATGGAGAAAGCAGTCCCCATCACTTTTTATCTGATATGCCCAGGAGCTTCCGCTGGGCTGACAGCATACCCTGTACCTGCAGGTCCACCATGGGTGCTTTACTTCTTGGACCCAGTGTTGCTGAGCCAGGGTACTTAGTATTCTGGGTGCATCTTGCAAGGGGCCAGTGTGAGTCTTGGGTCTCCTTCACAGATGAAGACTTGGGGGGTGTGTGTGGGAGGGAGAAAGGTCCAAGGAGGGACTATCTGTCCCTGTGGTTGTCCACCATCACCTGGGGATCTCCTGTGACCAGCCTACTTGGGCTTCTTAAAAATGACACCCCAGCCCTGCATTCAGCCCTGAGTCATGCACAGGAGGCAGGGTGAGCTCACCCACCCACTGGCTGGCACAGTCACAGCAGGCTCTGGGGCTGAAGGCAGGGGCGGGGATGGCTGCCAACTGGTTGTGCTGAGAACCATCCATGTCCAGCCCTATGCCCAATAATAGGTGGGCACGGAATCCAGATGCCCTGTGTCCAGAGCATCTGCTTCCCTCCTGTACATACCTGAGGTGAGATGCACAGGCTGCAGGTATGTATTATGCCCTGGAAATGAAGGAAGAAACCTCATGCCCTCAGTCCATCCACCTAGCAGGAATCCTGTCTCCTCCTGGGCCAGCTTTCCTTTCAGTGGCTGGCTGTGGTGTCCCTACCCCAGTGCCCTAAAATCAACTTGCCAGTTGCAGATGGTGTAGTGGGAATCCTGATGGTGCAGAGGGGGGCTATAGGGGGAAACCAGGCAAGACTCAGTGGAGAGGACAGAGAGGAGTATCTGAGTGTGTGAGGTGCCTCTTCCATCTTGGCCTATGAAACTGTATCAAGCTTGAGGACTCCTCCATGTCTGCTCTCTGCTTTTCTGTGACTGCAGGAACCTGGATGCTAGGCCTGCCTCTGGCTGTATTGCTTGTCCCAGGGGCTACCCTAGTTAGCCTTTGTAAGAGCTTCCCTCAGCCCTGCTCAAGGCCCAAGATCTCTGCCCAGCACTGCGTGTCCAGAGTAAGGTGCCTACACCACTCAAGTCCCACAGCTCACCACATGCTGCCTGCACAGCCTTTTAGTGAACCAATGTTTTCAGGGAACTATCTGTGCCTGGCAACCTGCTCTCCCTGTGTGCCCTTCCCGGGAACCTGCTGGAGCCTCCCTCCAGGAGGTACCCCAGAGCTGCAAGGGTTGCAAATGCACTTCTCCTGTGAATGAGGGACATAAGCCCAGAGAAGGGAAGAGACAGCCAAGGTAGGTGCCCAGCTCCTTTTGCCAACTTTGAGTAAGGTTTGTGTCTGGCCTGAATAAACACTGGAGGAGGAAGACAGGGATAATTAGAGGTGGGTCTGTGGTTGGGAGGCTTCCTGGAGAAGCTCAGAGTCCCAGGTCTTCCCCTCACCCATCAAGGGGGATGTTTGTCCAGTCTCTATTTGGACCCCAACCTTCGCATTGTCAGAAGGGGGCAGGGCTCACTGTGTTCAATTGGGAGCTTGATTTTTGTCCCTCAGGATCTCTCCTGTGACCTGTTCCCACAGGGACCAGTGCTGTGTAGGCAGGCAATCTAGAGCTGCCTCTGAAGGACAGAGCAGTGCTCTGAGGTGGGGCCTCAGCTATTCCTCCTCTTCATGCTGTCTGCTCAAGAAGGACAAGAGCTTGCTGAGGAGCTAGCACCCAAGCAGTGGGGCTCCCTGCTGCCTGCTTGACATGGGATATGAGGAATCCAGCTAGTGCAGCTCATCCCAGGTCTCCCAGTGAAGGACACTGATGACATGTGGGCCCAGCCTCCAGGGGTGGTCCAGGGACACCTAGGAGCAGTTTGGTTGCTCTGGGTCCTGCTCTTCGTGTGCATACCATCTCCTCTAATAAGGCCATGTCTACTCTGTGTTTTTGCACAGCACAGAGTGTGGGGATAGCCAGATAGTAGGGTCTACTTCCTAGGAGCTTCCTGGGAGCTCACTTGTAGCTTGCCACATGTTCTTGCGTTTACTGTTCATTCAAACCTGCAAAGGAGTGATTCTTATGTCATCTCTAGAAACTGGGGGAGTAGCAGTATTGGCTACCCTTTCACGTCTGCTCCCTGCTTTGCTGTGACTGCAGGAACCAGATGCTTGACAGCTCCAAGACTCCCTCCTTCACCTTTGCTTGAGAAGGGCAGGAAAACCATCCCTCTCTCTGGCTCAGGCTCCTCTTCCTGCCTCGTCTCACTTGGGCCTGGAAGAGCAGTCCTCCAGACCCATCCTACGGCAGCTGGCTGGAGGAGGGACCCTTTGTCCTGAACAGCCTCAGTTTCCCCATGGGCTCCCAGCTCACCCCAAGTGCTGAGGCCCCTCTGGCTGCCCAGGAGCCTCCTGGGTGTTTCTCACCTGTGACCCCTCCCTTCCTGGCCCAGGTGAAGGTGTGGTTCCAGAACCGGAGGACGAAGTACAAACGGCAGAAGCTGGAGGAGGAAGGACCAGAGTCTGAGCAGAAGAAGAAAGGCTCACATCACATCAACCGGTGGCGCATTGCCACGAAGCAGGCCAATGGGGAGGACATCGACGTCACCTCTAATGATTAGGGGAGCAACTACGAACCCACGAGGGCAGAGTGCTGCTTGCTGCTGGCCAGGCCCCTGGGGGGCCCAAGCTGGACTCTGGTCACTCCCTGGCCAGGCTACAGGGAGGCCTCGGGCCACAGCCCCACGGAGCTTGGAGCCTGAGGCCACTACCAGCAGAAGGACAGGAAATGGGCCAACTGAGGCCTGGGACTGGTTGGCCTTATCCATGGAGAGCCTGCCTGCCCAGGCAGGCCGCCTGGCACTGTAGCCTCCCAGCCGCTCTCCATTTCTCTTCTCTTCCTTTTGTTTTGATGCATTTCAGTTTTAATTTATTTTCCAGGCACCCACTGTAGTTCTTAGTGATCCCCTTGTGTCTCCCTTCCCTATGGGAATAATAAAAGTCTCTCTTAATGACACAGGCATCCAGCTCCAAGCCTAGAGGCTGGGTGGTGGGTTTCAGCTCTGGGGCCTGTGGGGGCTGGTATGCAAGTGTGTGCAGGGACCTGGTGCCCGAGGTGAGGAATTGGATGGGGCGAGGTCAATCAGCTGACTCCTCTCCTTTTGATGACGGTCTACACTGGTCTTTTAACATCAGCTCCAGAGCAGGAGAAACTAAGTTTAGATACAGAGTAGGGCCACCTGCAATTTGAGGGAAGCTAGATCTAGGTCTTTCCAAACTCTGAAGGACGACAGTCAAATGAGGGAGCTCCTTTGGAAAGGACAAGGTCCATGCCTAAAGATTTGGGTGACTTCTCCAATTGAGCAGAAACCAAGGGGGAAGTGTAGTGGTGTCACAGAAGCCAATCTCCAACCCTAAGTCCTAGCCCCACCTGGTTACTCACCTGTCCTTGGAGTACCCCTGGGAAGGTTATAGCTCCCAAGACAGGGGCCTGAGGTCCCTTGTTCACTTGTCCTTCAGTTTGTCCCTTTGTCCCCTCCATTGGTCATATAAGATTTTCTTCATTCTGGTGAAGCAGAACCTGTGTTCCTAATAGTCTTATCTTCCCCACTTGGAGAACAGCCTCCACTTCTTCATCCCTCATGTGCTCCCCAAGGCTCTGTTCTTTGGCCTCTGCTCCAGCTTTCTGCTGATGTTAATGACAGTCACTGACCTCCTGTCCAGAGTCACATGGTCTCTGGTCTGCCTCCTGCCTCTCTGCCTTCATTTTGTGCCTGGGATATGTATCTGGCTTCTCTCAAAGCTCTGTGGCTCCGCCCATGCATCACCTGCCTTTGCCCACCCTGGTCGGCCTTTACTCCTGCCTCCTCATCATGCCTCTGCCAGGGTTCACATCTACTTCGTAAGACTCCCCTTTGTCTCCCTTGTCTGTCTCTGAGCAGCCTCTGCTAAGAGGGAACCCGGGAGTCTTCCTCAAGCTTCCTCATCCCCCCTAGCTTATTCATCCCTTGCCAGCCTGCTGAATCTAGACTGACTTCCCAGCCACATACCTCAGTGCAGGCCCCTCAGTTGTCCCTGCCTTTGGTCAGGGGCAGGTCTGTTCTCTGTAGGGGAATGGGACATCCTGTGGCTTCTGTGAATGTCTAGGATGAAACCATCTCAGACGAGCGGTCCATGCTGCAGATAGGATTCTCTTCCTCACACCCACATGGGATCTTGTCCTCTTCCTTGGCCCTTCACCTCATCCACTGCATTCCTATCCTCTGCCTCTCCCACCTTTTTTCTTTGGCCCTCTGCTCAGTCTCACCTGTTTCAGTCCCTCAGTGAGCCAGGGCTCTTTGCTGCGCTGTGCCTTTGTTTATGCTGTTCTCACCTGGGCTGTAGGTGAGCACATCACAGGTGCTGGATCCTTCTGAAATGTGTTAGAAAGACATAAAAGGCCTGGCTCTGTTGCCCGGGCCACATGCAGAGATCCAAGCACACAGGTCCTTCTGTGAGACCCCAGATCCAGGTCCCACAGGCCTATTGGAGTCACACTCTACTCACCGGGTCCAGTCAATGCTAGAAACCAAAGGGCTTTGCCCCGTCTCTCTGCTTCTGCCCCTATTTCCACTTACCAAGAATGTGTGCCTCACATCTGGAAAACCCTCACCTGGTTAAGTCATACGTTGACTGTCATGGCCAAGAAGGTGGGGTGAGCTCTGGGGCATGTGCACATACAGTTAGGCTGAGGGTAAGAAGAAGCACCTTTTGGTCCCTGTGGGGGACGGGAATGAATGAGCTGCTCTTCTCTAGATCCTATCTGCTTGGTAGGGGGGGAGGGTCTGGGAAGATCACAACAGAGCACCCCCTCATGCAGATAAAGGGCTGGAAAGGACCCCAGGGAAACCTGCCAATCTCCCCAGCCAGGCCTGTGGGGCGGGGTGGGGAGTCCCCGCTGCAGTCCCATCCATCCCCCATGTTGTGCCTCTCCCGCAGACGGTAAATATTGGTGTTGTGACTTCATTAATAAAGGCTTCTGTGAGCCTGAAAAACATGGAATCAGGATGAACTATTTTCTGAGCTGCGGGCTTGCCAGGTTTGCTAATTTGGGAGTTTTTGGGCCCTCTCCAGGGAACAAACCAAAGTCTCTCTTGAAGAGACGCAGATGCAGCTGAGAAGGGGAGAAGACTGCGACTGCTGCTCCCTTCCCTCCCCGGTAGTCCCTCCCACCTGGAGAGCAGGAAGGCACAGGGCAAGGTGGACTGTGGACATTGGCCTGCTGGCTTCCCCAGTGCAAGGGAGCTGCCACCCGGCCTGTTCTGAGGAGCCTGGTCAGCCACGGCCCCTCAGCTGGGCTGGCCTCCTGGCCCTGCAGAGTGAAGGGCTGGCTACCATGAGCCCTTGTAAGAGGAGCTCTGAGCATGAGCCTGAGGTGGAGAGAGCGCAGGGAATTATTCTTAACTCTTAGGGCTGAAGTCACAGGCATTGCCTTCAGGGAACAACAGTCTTTACACATCTTCTCATCCATGAAACTTTCCAGGATTGGTCCCTGTGGCCTGTGCAGCAGCACAAGCTGCACTCTTAGCATCTCTGCATCTGTGTGCCACCTCCTTGCAGGTGTGGGGATTGTTTCCCACAGGACATAGCGTGGCCTTTGCCAAGTGAACTTGGCTCTGTCCAGGAGGGAGCCCGCAGGGCCCACAGGCTTCCCCTGGACCCTGCTCTAGGGCAGTCTTGCAGGGAGAGGGGGTGGGGAGGCCAACAGGCTGAGTGGTGCAGGCCCAGCCAGCTTTCCTGTCAGACGGCGCTGCCAAGGCGGAGCCAGACATCGGGAACAGGTTTAACCAATTACCCGAGCGCCCCATCTGCTGTCTGGGGTTCGTGTGAGGGTGAGTGCATGTGAGGGTGTTTGGAGTGTCTGGGCGGGCTGTGGGCGTGCGCAAAAGTGTGACTGTGTGGGTGGGTGTGGGCGTGCGGCTGTGCATGTGTGTTGTGCACGTGTGCAATGTGTGGCTGCACATCCCAGGCACAGCCCCTCATTTGTCCAAGCCACTAGCTTACGGTCTTCCTGACTACAACCCAGCCAGCACCCTAGGCTTTCTGTCACACCCCATTCTCAGAGTTTGTCAGCGCTGAATGGGCCTTCTCTATAGTCACAAAGTCCTTTCCTATCAGGTCACAAACCATTCCCATTGGCCTGCTCATTGTGCCCCCTTTGATCATGCTGGGCCTTCCAGGCCCCCTGGCCATGGTCCTCTCTAGTCCTCAACATGTCCCCCTTGTCCTTAATTATACTTTCCTGGCAAAGTCTCATGCTTGCTTGGACCATATCTGCCCTTGCGGTCAGTCTGTGCAAACATCAGACAAGCATGTGGGATGGCCTCCTTCAGTGTCTGGGGCTCGGTCTCCATTGCCAAGTTCCCCCAGCTCTCGATAGGCGAGGTCTCTGACCATCACCATTCTCCCGAAAGCTCTCTTCCCCTTCAATCTTCAGAAAGAAAAAAGACAGCTTTAGAAGGGAAGGGTTTTTTCTGATCAGTCAAAGGTGTCGTCAAATGGGGCAATGGAGGAGAATTTAATAAGGGAACAATTCTTGAAACCCACAGAGGATGGTGTACCTCAGGGCAAGTACCAATGGGGCACCCACATGGCCTGGGCCTAAAGAATTGGGCATGGTGGCCAGAACTGGAGATAATAGCTGCTTGGGACAGGCCCTGAGACAGGAGCTGTGACCTACAGTGGAGCAAAGGCCACAGATGGCAGGAGAGACAGAAGGCTACATCCTTCAGTCTCAATCAATCCTCTGGTTTTCTGTTGGTGGCCCCCTGTGGTGGAGGACAGAGAAAGTGCAGATGAGCCTGCCTCCCCTAAAGTCCACCTCACTCAGCAGGCAGGCCTGGCGGAGCTCAGCCTCAGCTCCACAGCCTCACCCCACTTGACCCGCCTTCACCCACCTACCCTTATGCCCACGACATCTTTCTCCTGGCTGGAAGGATACTCAGGTTCCAGAGTCTGCTTGACCCCTACAGGCTCACTCCTGGCCTGCTCCGCTCTGTCTTCACAGCTTCTTCTGCCTAGTTGCCTCAGAGTCTCCCTCCTAAGTGCTTTCCTAGTCCGTGTCACCCTGCAGCCATTGCCAAGTCTCTGCCCAACTTGCAACCAAATCTCTAGAGAATCACATTTGCCAGTGACTTCCCAGTGTATGGAAACCATGTGCCCCAAGCACACCTCCAAGACCATTCTTTCCTCTCATTGCACCTCCTTTGGTCTCCACTTTTCTGCACACTCAGGGCCAGTTAAGTACAGGGAACAGCTCCTACTTGTACCGCTTTCCTCTCTTGGCCCCCTGAGATACAACACTCTCCTTGTTTTCCTCTTCTCTTCTGGGTTAGTTACCACGGTGGCCATAACCAAGCACAGCAGCCTTAACAGGGCACTGCAGCCTGGGTGGGTTTGTTCTGAGCCTCTTTGAGTTGCAGATAGCTGTCTCCTTGTTCACATGCCTTCTCTGAGCATGTCTTGATCTCCTCATCTGATAGGACACCAGCCATAAGGGTCCACACCGGTGGTCTCATTTAACTTATTACCTCTTTAAAGTCCTTATCTCCAAATACAGTCACATTCTATATTTGTGGTTGAGACTTCAGCGTCTGCACTTCAGGATTCTATAGGTTCTCTCACAGGAACTCTAAGAATCTGCATCACCTTCCCTGCAGATTTGTTCTTCCTTCTTTGTTCCTAGGTTCAGAGAAATCGCACATCCTTCTCTTGAGCTGTCCAAGCATGCACCTAGAGTATCTCGGCCTCTGCCTCCCATCCACCTCTCACCTGTGAATTATGGAGAGCTGTTCAATACTGCACTTTCTGCTGCTTCTCTCCATCCACAACCCCACCATGGTGGCCCAGGCCCCACCTTCCCCATTATGACTGCTGCAGTGACTTCTATGTGGGTCCTCAGCAGCCCTGCCTATGTTCCCTTTCCCCTGCAAGTGGGGCAGAAGGGCACCTTTCTCCACTTTAGGCCTCAAGATCTCACTTGCCCTTGATGTGTGGCAGCTGGCCCCTCCTGGGTCTCGCCCTGTCCTCTAACAATCATGAGCTTCGTGGAGCTCAGCTGGAGTGGTGGTGGCAGTAGTGTCCTTCTTCCTTCCAACCTTGTGTATGCAGAGGAGCAGAGCCAATGTCAGGTGGCCTGGGACTGATGGCATATTTGTATAAGTCTCCAAGGAAGGTCTGTCCATTTGTCACCTCCTCCTCCCCTTTTTGTTCTCTTCTTTCCATATCTTCACTCCCCCATAAGGCCAAGATTCTTGTTTTGGCTGAGGGGAGGCGTCTTTCTCAGAAAGGAGGCAGGCTCAAGCTGCCAGGAGCTGGCTTGGTGCAGGATGGAGAAAGAACACTTGTTGGCCACTGGCTACTTGGTACTGAAGAGAAGGGTGGCTCTGTAGAGGTTAGGCTCTGGGGGAGTGGCTGAGACATTGCTGTCTGGGGGGTTAACCTGTGGCCAAGGAATGGGTGAGATGGCAGGAGCAGCAGCACGAGGGGACAGATGGGAGGCTCCATTCCAAAAATAAGTAGGTCCCAAAGGCCTCAGGAAAGGGCCACTCATCATGGCCCTGGCCACCTTGATTTCTGGCTCTCCTAGCCACTGCCTCTTTAAAGTCCTTATCTCCAAATACAGTCACATTCTATATTTGAGGTTGAAACTTCAGCATCTGAACTTCGGGATTCTATAGGTTCTCTCACAGGAACTCTTAAGGATCTGTGTCACCTTCCCTACAGATTTGTTCTTCCTTCTTTGTTCCTAGGCTCAGAGAAATCGCACATCCTTCTCCTGAGCTGTCCAAGCATGCACTAGGGTATCTCGGCCTCTGCCTCCCATCCACCTCTCACCTGTGAATTATGGAGAGCTGTTCAATCCTGCACTCTCTGGAGGAGGGAGGCCCTACTGGCCAGGCGGGTGGGCATGGCAGGCAGGGAAGACTGCATTCCTGGAGTGTTAATGATCTCTGGGCTGGGCAGGAGCTGAGCCCCCAAACAGCTAAAAACAACAAACAGCTCCCAGAAGGGATTTGCACCTGTCCTGAGAGTCAAGGATTTGTGCCCTATAGGGACTGTGGCCTGTGCTCTTAGCAAATTCCCTGGAGACCAAAAGGCCCCAGCCTGGAGGTACCACTTTGAGAACAGACCCCACCTCTCCCCTTCTATCCTCTCTCCCACTATAGTAGGGAGGCCCAGTGGCCAGGAGGGGAGGCACACATACACACACCTGACAGGCAAGAAAGGAGTCTAGCTACATGCTTTATCTGGGTTTTCGGTCCTTCCAACAGGCTAGCAAGTGACATAATGACCCCAAGGCTCATTTATGAAAGTGCCCCACAGAGAAGTCACTCAATATCTTGTTTGAATAAACAGCTGAATGAGGAAGTGAGTGGCCAGAAGTCACCGAGTCATGCTGGGCCGTGGCGGGGCTGACTAGTGTCTGGCTCACACTAACTGTAATGGTTTTTCTCTGCTACCCTTCATCAGCTTCTCTCTGCAGGGCTGGAAGATGCTTGGGAACCTCTGGGAGCTGCCTGGAAGAGGAGGATCCAGAGGTCTTGGGAGGTGGCCAAGCCCTGGGCCCAAGGGACCATGGAGGAGTTGGGAAAGCAGAATTCCCAGGACTGGGACCGTGCACCTCGCAGATATCAGTACCTTTCCACCTTCCTCCTTCTGACACTTGTCCTGGTCACAGGCAGTGAGCACAACCATGGCTCTCCCTCCTCCAGCCTCATGAGTATAGACAGCATGCAAGTCAGTGGAATCCTCATGCACCGGTTCCTTGAATTGGGAACCTTGGTGAGCACTCAGTAGCAACTCTGTAAAGGGGACCCTTTGGCAAGGTCAACGTGCCCCCTTTGCCCAGCTTCTTACCTTCACATGTACTGTTCTTTCCCTCATTTTCCTCTTGGCCCTCCCTCTAGCCTTGCCCGTGCTAGGCTGTGGGCCAACACCTTCCTCAGAGGCCTTTCTATGAATCCCTCACTCCTTCACATTGTGCTTCTATACTCCCAGCTCTCCCACCGTGATTCACAAAGCCACGCTCTGATGCTTTCAACCCTTCGTTTATTGCCCACGGCTCATTAGTATTACATAAATTACATAGATTGAGAAATTTTTTGAGAAGGTTAAAAAGACACTGTGATGTACCCTGGGTGTGCTGAGGCCTGAGTGGGGCCTCACCCCTCCCTGCCTAATGCTGGCAGCCCCTCTGGGCTCTTCTCCTCAGGAGCCCATCCTTCTCCCAGGCCAGAGGCTCCAAACAGGAAACAAGCCAGCTCACAATTGGGAAGGGAAGAGGGCCCAGGGGCCGACTTGACATCTTTGACTTCTGGAACCTGTACTCTCAAATTGCTTTCTCGGAATAGGAGTAGGGCATCCCCAGGACTGAAGGAATGTTTAAAGTGACCAGAGGAGTGTTGGCCAGGAAAATTTTGGCCTCTTCCTCAATGACAAATCAATCCACCTCCCCGAGACCTCTCTCTGGCCTCAGCAGAGATGAGCGTGGGGTTAGCAGCAGGTTTCCATTTATGGGGTTTTTTAAAGCCAGATCAGGGCTTAGCAGCATGGCCCACTGAACCCCTTGGCACCATCACCCCGAGCCGTAAGCATCATTTTCCAGTGCGCCCCTTTGAAAAGCAGCCCCTTGGCTCACCTGGAATTATATTTGGGAGCATGATAAAAGTCATCCAGAGACAAATCAGATAGCTTAGGAGATATTGAGGCCACAGTGGGGGAGGGGGATGAGGCTGGGCTGGGGCAACCTGCATGGAGGGGGAGGACAAACACAGCATCTCTGCTGGGCCCCTGGAAAGGATAATTAAGGGTAGTGGGGGAGTTTTGGCCCAAGATAAAGTGCACAAGAACAAAACCCTATGATAAGAGGGGGCAGGGTGAGCTTGAAATGAGCTTTTCAAGAGAGGACCCAGACATGCCCAGCTTCCGGTCCAGGCCTAGAGAGCCAGCAGTCATTGGCACATTCACATTATGGTGGGGTTGGCTCAAAATTCCTGTTCCCTCCAACTCTGTGGCCCCCTCTCCCCTGCTGTGTTGTCTTACATGCCAATCTGCCTCTCCCTGCTGAGCAGGGGGTGGGCTACTCCTCCAGAGTGTGACAGACCCTCAGGGCAACATCCTGCAGGCAGAGCCAGCTGCTGGCCACCAAGGGCACATGTGTCAGTGCTCATAGAAGACCTACCTCTCCACAACCACATGTCCTCCAGGTGTGGAGGGGCTGGCATGGCTGCAGCCTTGCGGCTCATACACGCCTTTCCCTGCACACACACATGTTCATCTCCAGCCTAGATCCGTCTCAGGGTCACCAAGAGAGGGAGGCCCAAGGGCTGCATGTTGAGAGGGTCTATCCTTGCGGGATTCAGGTGAGGGGTTCATCAAGGCCATGACTCCCTCCTTTTGGGCCTTTCAGATGAAGAGTCACCCTACCTCCTGCTTCCCTCTCTTCTTCCCTTGCCTGCAAATGGGAGAAACAGCCAGCAACAAGGCACTCTGAGCCTGCAGAGGCGAGAGGTGGACACAGTTGTGGCCCATGCTTGCAAAGGTACCCACGCTATGGCCTCCTTCAGAACCGTGAAATGACTGGCAAAAGTCAAGTGCGCCTGGGATGCGAGGTCATATAAAGGGCACAGTCCAGGATCCGAGGCCAACTGCTGGCCAATCCCAAGGGGGCCTGCTCTTTTCACAGGCCGGTGGAGGATATGCTTGAGATGGCCGACATCTGAGCAGAACAGGCAAGGATGAACTGGAAGAGTGGGGGGAAACCCTCAATCCAGGACCCTGCTTCTGGGCAGGGGGTGGACGATCAGAGAAGGCAGTGGATTGCCCAAGGCCACATAGCCTATGTTCTAGAACCAGGCCCACTGCTCTTGGGTTGATGCTTCCTCTCAGATAGGTCCTAGGGATCAGGCCTTGGCACCTTCAGGTGTCAGACCCTCCTGCTTAGGACAGGGTGGATGGGGCAGGCAGGTTCAGTGGCTGGAGACTCTCCAGACAGCAGTGAGTCCAGCTCCAGCCCACCCTCAGCCCAACACCCAGCCTGCACTTGAAAGAGGATCTTCTGGTGAGGCCAGCACAGGCACACAATTCTTGCCACAATTCATTCTTTCTTGGGGCTCTCTTCCTGGAGCTGGGGCCTCAAATCATTGAGCACCCCACCAAGGCAGACCACCATTCCATATGCTTCACTCAGGAACTGCTTCCACAACTGTGGCATGGGTGAGGGCTGGCCACATTCAGAGCCTGCTGACCGTGGGATCGTCCAGAGTCTGCCAGGGTTCCATGACTCCCTTGAGCAAATTCCTGAGGCCTAGTTCATTCTGAGGAGTGCAGACCACCTCTCTGCCATTTTTCACTGTGGTTTGGCCACTCACATATCCTAGATCTACCAGCCAGGCCACCAAACCAATCCAGGTCCCGGGCTTACTATAGCTCCCAACATCTGTGTGCCTGCCACTGCTGGTCTGCTTCAACCAAGGCTCAGACTTGATTCTGATTGAAAGAAAGAGAGAAAGAGAGAAAGAGAGAAAGAGAGAAATAGAAGAATCCTATGTCTACCCCATGGGCAGTCCTAGTTTTATAGTTTCACACATAATTGTGCTGAGTGGAGTTTTGACAACCCCACGTAAGGCCCAGAAATGCACTTGATGCTTTTATATGGGAAATGTGTCAGAATTCCTCTCTCCTACCTATGTTAAACGGTGAATGGGTTAGTCTCCTACCACTGTGGGTTGAGTGCCCCCAAGTGGCCCAGGCCTGGTGGGGTCCAGCCTGCCCCTCCATGCAGGTGCAGCCTGTGTGACTCTTTGCTGCCCCCAACTCTTCACTGGCCTGGATATTGTGCTGTCCCCAGGCCGGCCAACTACCACTCACAGCCCCTTGTTGTACACCACTGTCCGGCTGCTTGTGGCCCGAGCAATTTCAGGTTCTAACTGAGATGTTTCAATCTGAGGAGAAAGAACAGAAAGAAGAACGGTAGAAAGTGGAAAAGGGGTTCTGGAGCAGCAGTCAGGATGACTCTAGTGGCCATAATTCTGCCTTTCTGCTGCCCCACACCCCCAGCCAGAGCCATATTTCCCGCTTAGTGACACAGCTTCCTTCTCTAGCAAGACAGCCCCATGGGAGCTCAGGGTCACTGCCAGCCCTGTCTGGCTTCTTGCTTGTCACAGCTCATCCACGTGGGTGAACACCCCACACTCTGCCCTCTGAATGCTATGCACCCCTCATCTCCGGGACTCTTTTTGCCCTCCTAGGACAACCCTCTAGACCTGCCACCCTTGTTGTCCCTCATAGCAGCACCCCAGTCCCACTGCTCCTCTCCATGTTTAGACTATAGAGACTTGAGGCTCCAGGTTCCCCTCCACCTAGTCTTGACCTCCTTCCTCCAACCCAGATCCAGGGGCCAGTATGTTAGCTTCTCCCTGGCCCAGGGTCCTTCCAGGCCTGAGTGGTACAAGCCCTGCTGTGGAGGCTCAAACCATGCGTCTATCATTTCTGTACTTAAATATGACTACCCATTGCAGACTGTTCAAAATTCACTGTCCCTGACTCTAGCTGGACCCTCTAGCAACTTGCAATGGCATCGCCCCACCCCACTACCCACTCTACTCCCTCTCCCTTTCTCCACAGACACCATCCTTACCTTTTTATGCTCACCCTGAGTACACCACCTTCAGCCCCCTACTCCTACACCCATGAGCCTTCCTACTTCAGTGAAAGAAGCAGAAGGCACCAGAGAGGAGGCATGAGCTTCTCATCATCCAGCTTCCTATGACCACCCTGTGCCCACCTGTGCCCCCATCCTTCCCCCTTGAAAGGCAGTGTCAGAGGCTCCCCCACACCCCAGCCTGGGTAGTAGCTCTCTCCTGATGCCCTTCTCTTCCCACCTCAGCTGTCAGCTGACTTCTGCCCATCAGTGTCCTTGATAAGAACTTTTGGTCTAAACACCACTTCCCTCCCCCATGGCAGGCTCCTGCACTGCCTCATCTCTCTCTTCCCCAGCAACCATATCTCTCTAAAGAACTGTCGATCCTGGTTGTGTTCACCTCCTCACCTCCCACTGACTTCCCAACCCACAGCAAATCTAGCTTCTTTTGTTCTCATTGCCCTCTATGAAAGTCTTCTTCAAGGTTACTGCCACTATTAACAACATCCACCAGTCACTTCTCAGGGTCCTTGAGGACTGCTCTAGCAGGCTGCCCTGGGTTCCCACATCTGAGGTGTTTCTAGCTATAGTTGTCTTGTCCCTTTCTTGGGGAAATGCACCACAATCCAATAACATTCTGGTTGAAAACCCTGGGGCCTCCCCCACCCCTTTTCCTTCTCTCCTCCAAGTTCTCATTCATTTTAGTTCATTCCCCACCATGGCCAGTGCCCGCCTTCTAAGTCTCAGGTCTGGTAGTGCCTCTCTTCACTATAAAATGGCTCAGTGATCCCTACTGCCCTCAGGGGCCATCCAGACTCCCACTCCACCACTCTCCTCACTCCTGCCTACCCCTCAAAACTTTCCCCCTTATACTAGAGAACATGCATAACATGCAATAAACTGCACTTCCTTGGACACACTGGGCTATTCCCCTCTTGTTCCAGCACTGCCTGATCGGTCTCCTCTGCCACAGCTGCCCTCCCACCTCACTCCCAGCTCCACCACATCTGCCCCCATCTTCAGTGACTTTCACAGCTCAGCTATAGACATTTTTTCTTGTTCAGTTTGAGTATGTCACCCCCTGGCCCTGCAGCCTCCTACACTTCTCATATCCAAGTGATACCACATTGTTTGGGGCTGATATTCACTCAACCCTCCTCCTTTCCACAAGAGATCACAAGTTCCCTAAGGCAGTGGATGTGCAGGCCTAATGCACTCCAGTGTCTTCAGGGCCTAGCACAGTGCCGGTATCTCTATTGAATAAATGTATGAAAACAAAAGAGGTACTGGCACTGTGAGATGGGGTCTCCCTGGAGACCAGATGCTGGTCTTTGGCTCCAGGGACTGAACCAGTACAGTGCCTCGGCCCAGGCTAATGGGGCCAGGGAGGAAGATGCTCCATCGGTCAGGAGACCCAGCCCAACACCTGCCCCGGACAGGGTCACAGCAGCATCAGGTCTGCACAACTTAGCTACGCTGAACTTGGTCCTTGGCACCTGCGGTATGCCAAGACATGGCAACCCTGGGAAGAAGAAATAAGGTGGCACAGATGAGGCTGGCCTCCAGAGAGCTCAGGCAAGACCAGGCTACGCAGGTCAAGGTCCAGACAAGAGAAAGTTTGTGTAAGGACGAGAGCTGGTGACTGTGGTGGGGATCCTGAGAAAGGGAGACCCTTTCCCCCGTCGTTCCTGATACATCAATACCAATGCCTTACTTGGTATGGCCAAACAGATAAAAAGAGCTAGGCTCAGGACCCAGGCCTCATCCCCATCCCTCGCCTCAAGCCACCTCCTCCCTCCCTCCCCCTGCTGGCGCGAGTCCCCTCCACCCCGGGTCCCCTCCACTCCATCGGTTCCCCTCATCCCTACACTGCCACTGACACAATGCACAGCGCCCACGCTTAAAAATCTAAATGCTTTTGAAAATGTTTAACCTAGTTAGACAAATTAGCAAAAATTTGTGCAAAACAATTTAGGTATTTAAAATATTCAATGTTTTTAAAAAACTGGAAAACTGTTCTTAGCTTTCAGCTGCAAAAACCAACAAAATATAACATCCCAGCAATCTTACCATGAGGTGTAACATAACCCTTCGGGAAAGCTGTTAAACAGCTACTGAGGCATCCTGGGAAATAGCACTTCATTTATTCAAATGCACATATGTCAGGCTTTTGCACCATATGTCATTCCAAGCTATTTACAGTAATAATTAAATCTTAATCAACGTTTAACCTCTGTAAAATGTTTGAAGAATCCTAATCACCCTTCAGACTGCACTAATGAAGGAGAAATATATAAACATAAAAGGAAAATGATGCATAGATAACACACTGGAAAGAACCAGTAATTGCAAAATTGTATTTCTTTTAAATATAATCAGTAAATGATGTAAAGTAAGCCAAGGAGTATTTTAAGTTAAGACATCTTGGATGTCAGAGGTGTGAGCAGCTAATTTTGTTCTGCTACCCATAACAGATGTAGCATATTTTATTTTAGTGCCATTATTAGCAACTTCCCATGCCGGCTTTCACTGAAGCACTGAGGCCCGCATTAAAATCAGAGAGGCTGCTCAGCACGGGGGTGGAGGACCACGGCCCAGGGCCACGGCCCGCGGTGTCGACTCTTGGGAGCATGCAAGCCTGGGATACATGGATGCCGCCCCTTCCCGGACCTGAGGCACCCCCAGGGCCCCTCTGAGCTGAGGGCAGCAGGTAGGAGGGAAGTATGGAGAGTTGCAGGCAGTGGGAAGGCTCTGGGAGAAAGTAGTTGGGGTGCAGTGGGGCACAGGCTTGGGGACAGAGCTGCCACCCTAGGACAGCCCAGGTTTATTCCCGACAGCTCCATGTACGGGCTGAGTGCACAGAGATGGAGAGCAGCCCTTGCCCTCGTGAAGCTCCAAGTCCAGGGGAGGGGTCAGTGAGTAGAAGTAGATGTCACAGAGACAAGCGGCAGGGAAAATGAAGAGTGGCTCGGGTCACCACTTACTGATGAAAGGATCAGGAAGGAGGACTTCTCAGAGGAGGTGGACCAGGAAGAAAATAAAGGATTTTGATAAGACAGGGTAGAAAAAAAAAATCTTGTGGGATGAAGCAAAAAGCTTTAGCTGGCCAGCAGGGGCAGTTAGGGTCTGAAGCAATGTTGGGCTTATTGGAAATGTGACAGGAAATGGAGGCCAAGACAGGCAGGATCTTGTAGGCTACATGAAGGCGTCAGCCTTTTTCTGAGGGCAACAGGGAGCCATGGAAGGGCTTCTAATCCAGCTAGAAAGGTCTTTTCAGTAGTAGAGGTGTGGAAGGTAGACTAGGGGGCTAAGTGATGGGGTAGAGAAGCTCCCCAGGGAACAGCTGCTAGAGTCAGAGAGGCGCCGGTTCCGCTTTGTTTGCTATCAGTGGGGGCAGATGGGAGGGTACACTGTGGCTCCTTCCTGAGGACAAAATCCATAGGAGTTGATGACCAATCCCACGTGGGGGTGAGAGGGAGGTGTCGAGGATGACTGCATTGGATGACTCCTAATTCTAGCTCAGGAGCTGGGGTGGCTGGTGATGCCATTCGCAGAGGAGGGAGTACGGGAGGGGATGAGCTGAGGGACGGGCTCAGGGTGGCCGCGCCGAGTGTGGGGCACCTGAGGGTTCCCCAGTAGAGGCCTGTGAAGCAGATGGGTCCAGGGTGCTGGGCTCTGGGCAGGAGAGACAGCCTGGAAGCATGAGCAGAGCCAGAGCCTCCAGAGTGGAGGAGCTTGCCCAGGAGAGCAGATGGAAGGGTGGGAGCCAGGGCCTCGGGAACAGGCACATTTAAGGGGCGGGTGGTGGGGGGATGAGGCCCTGATTTGGTCTCCAGGGACCAGCATGAGGCTCAGAAGCAGTAACAGAGGGTTCCCAGACACAGAGCAGCCACGGTCACCAGCAAATAGTCTCCTGAGTGTGGCTTCTTGAGGGCTCAGAAGCTTTGGTCTTGGCAACCGGACTGTGATGGGCTCCTGCGGCCTGGATTTCCCAGGCCGCACTCAGCGCAGACTCCCCCTTCCAGAGGCAACTTAGCCGCCATTGGTTAGGTCCTTTCCAGCTCTCCAGCCAGAGATGGTCTGCCATTTTCAAGTCTCATGGTTACTGGGGACTGTGGGAGGTCCTTGAGGCTCATTAGGGGAAGTCAGGGCAGGGAACCCTTGCTATCTGCTTGATCAGATCTGCTATTTCCAATCCTGTCACCAATAAAAAAGAGACCTTCCTAGAAGTGACCTCTCTGATGTGTATAAGGGGAGGCCAAGCTCTCCTAAGAAATCATATCTGGGGTTCACCTGGCCCTGTGGAACGGAGGCAGCGAGTGTGATTTGGGTACTGGGACTGCCTTCTGCCACCTTTGCCAGGTTCAGGGTCCCAAAGCAGGAACAAAGGGAGAATGCTATTCTCTCCGGGGCCCCTGCTACTGGAAAAGACAGGAAGTAAAGGTTGGCTTTATAGGCCATACTGGCATCAGGAGAAACAATGCGGTGGTCACTGTGGCTCATGGTGAGGGCTGCGGAGGGACAAGCTAAGGCTCAGTGAAAAAGGTGGGTACAGCAGGGGAACCAGCACCAACTCCTAAAGACAGAGCCTGGGGGCTCGGAAGGCAGTGCCTTGGTTTTGACCATGGACTAGCGCTGAGAGGCCTTCTTTGGGCGGAAGGTGAAGAGGAAGAAACTGGGCAAGGAGCAGCCACAGGATGGGGTGCCCTGGGCCTAGGCTGGAGCTGGCAAGAAGCTGTGCCCACCTCTTTCTGGGCTTCTCCGAGGCACCAGAGAGCATGTGACAGAGGATCTGAGAGTAATGGGCCTCTGGGATGGGGAGCCAGAGCCCTAGAGGATGAGGCTGCAGGGACCACTGTGAAGCTGAGGTTATTAACCAGCATTGGCTGACTGCAGGTGCCAGGCTCACATCCAGCCTGCCATGAAATAAGCAATGTCACCCTGTTAAGCCTGCCCTCCTCAGGCAGGACTTGCACCCTGGCACCCACCCTCCTAGTCTTCCTGTAGCAGAGCACCAACTCCATCCTGCGGACCCAACTCAGCCCCTGCTGTCCCTCCCAGGACATGTCCCCACAGGCGGAGCCCCCCCAAGGTCCAGCTGTCTTGGATCCCTAGAAGAGCCCCGCAGCCTTTCTCTGTGGTCTGGGAAGGGTTAACCTTGAGCTATTTACCTGTCTCTGGGCTGGCTCATTAAGGGTGGGGGGCCAGAGTCAGGAATGCATTGGGGCACCTCTGCCTTGCAGCCTGGGAGCACACACACCTGCAGCCAGGGCCAGTGGATAGTTTACATATTTGAACCTGGAGCTAAGGTACAGAGACATAAACAGGAAACTGGATCCCCCAGTCTGTGCCCCTCTGAGGGGTTTTTACCCACTACAAAGCCCTCCCTCCTCCTGGCCTTTCTGCTGATGGCTTTTTGGCCTTCTTTTCAAAGACAAAGGGCTGGGGGTGGGGCGTTCAGCCTGACCCTGTGACATAGCTCAAAGCCACTTCCTGTGCCTGGCTAGGGGTCTGAGCTTCTGATGGTCTGCAGGTGGTGGCAACAATGAGGGGGTCCCAAAGCCCAGGCAGACACTTTGCTGATCCTGTGTGACTGAGGCCTCTGCCAGGCCTGGGACAGGCTCCCTCACTAATCAGCCATGTCTACACTTTTGCCAGCGCTGGGCAGTGCCAGGCCCTGTTCAGACTTACATACATGAGCAGGCCCTACCCTGGAAGACTGGGGAGCTAGGGGAGCAGAGGAGGCCTGCTCTGGGCCTCTGCCACTGCCTCTGGGCTCCCAGGCCTTCTCAATGAAGCCGACTCCTTGGCTGGACACACAAGGCCTGGGACTTTATCTGGGTTCCTTTCCCACCAGCTATTTTTCTCATCTGTTTGAGGCCAGGGGCCAGGTTATGCCCTATTCCTATGGAGCTGCCTCTTCCCAAAAGCCGCCCCTGATCTTCCCACACATCAAATGCACTGCTGCTACCTCAGAGCCCTCAGAATTTTTTTTTTTTTTTTTTTTTTT
>NDGN011471088.1:0-32288 GCA_002564285.1 Tympanoctomys barrerae | reverse complement strand
CTGTCCTACCAGTTTGGTTTGAAACTATCTCATTGCTATTTGTTTCTCAATAAAATTATGGGAGAGAGAGAAAAAAAAGACACTGTCCTACCAAAAAAAAGTAAAAAATAAATAAATAAATAAGCATTAACTGTTCCTTTCAAAAAACCAATAGAAATCAGTAGTATAATTATCATAGTTATCTTGTATATGCAAATATATGTATTTTTTCTTCTTTCTTTCTTTTCTCCTTTCCCTCAGCCCAGTTCTTTCCATTTGATCAGTTTCTTTCCCTTTCACAATATCTACTGTATCTTTTTGGATTTTATTTACTGTTTTAGTTTATTATACCAAGGAGACAATATGATGTTTACACATTCAGGTCTGATTTTTTTTTTTTTTTTTGGTAGTACCAGGAATCAAACTCAGGACCTTGCACTTGCCAGGCAGGTGCTTATGCCACTGAGCTGTCTCCCCAGTCCCCCACAGGTCTGATTTTGAATGGGACCTCTTCTCCTAGTTCATTGAGGAGTCTCCACACTGATTTCCACAGTGGTTGTAACCCGTCTGCACTCCCATCAACAGTGGAAAAATGTTTCTTTCGCCCCACAGCCTTGCTAGCATTTGTAATTGGCTGACTTCTGGATGACAGCCTTCTTTTCTGGGGTGAGATGGAATCTCAGTGTTGCTTGAATTTACATTTCTCAGTTGACCAATGATGCTGAACATTTTTTCATACATTTATTTGCCATTTGTATTTCTTCACCTGAGGAGTGTGTGTTCATCTCAGATGCCCATTTCTGGATTGAGTCTTTGAAATTTGGAAATCTGATTTTTAAAAATTCTATATTCTATATAGAAGTCCTTTGTCTGAAGGACAGTTAGCTAAATTTCTTTCCAAATTCATGGCTTTTTTTTTTTTTACACTATTGGTGATTTCTTTTGATGTGCAAAAGCTTTTCAATAAGATGAGACCCCAGTTGTTGATTCTTTGAAGTATTTCCTGCACGGTTTGTGTTTTTCTTGGCCCTGTGTATTCAAGATTTCTACCTACTTTCTCTTCCAGTAGATTTAATGGAAAATCTACTGGAAAATGAAATCTTCCAGAAGATTTTAATGTTTCTGTTTACTTAGATCTTTGATCCTGTTTGACTTTAGTTTAGTGCATGGTGATAGACATGGGTCTAGTTTTAGTCTTCAGCATGTGGAAAACCAGTTTTTCCAGCATCATGTACTACAGAGGCTGTCTTTCTTCCAGTGAACATGTTTGGTCCCTTTGTCAAAGATAAGGTGGCTGAGTGTGTTTGTAGTTGTGTCTGCATCTTCTAATCTGTCCCATTGATCCTCAGGTCTGTTTTTCTGCCAGTACCGTGCTGATTTTATCACAGTAGCTTTGTAGTATAATTTCAAACCAGGGATTGTGACGCCTCCTGCCTGGCCTTTGTTGCCCAGGATTGCCTTTGCTATTCTAGGTCTCTTCTGGTTCCAGATGAATTTTATGACTGCTTTCACTAGATCTGAGAGGTATACTAATGGTATTTTGATTAGGATTGCATTGAATTTGTATGGCAGTTTTAGGAGGATGGCCATTTTCACTATGTTGGTTCTTCCTATCCATGAACAAGGAATATTCTATTTTCTGAAATCCTCTTTGATATCTTTTTTTAAAGAGTACTATAATTTTTACTGTATAGATTTACTTTCTTTGTTAGATTGATTTCTACGTATTTATTTCATTCTTCAGATGCTATTGTGACCTGTGTTGTTTTCCTAATTTCTCTCTTGGTGCATTCATTGTGTACAGGAAGGCTATTGATTTTTGAGTGTTAACTTTGTATCCTGTGATGCTACTGAATTTAGTCATTAAATCTAGAAGTCTGCGGGTGGAGGGGACTGACTTGTTTGGCTCTGGAGAAGAGCACAGTGGTCTGTTTTCACAGCACTGAACGTGGAAGCTGGAAACTGTGGCCACAATGCGCAGGCTCCCCCAGACAGGGAGAGACGGAGCTGGGATTTATTTTTTATTTTTTATTTTTATTTTTGTCTTTTTGAGACAAGGTCTTGCTATGCAGTTCAGTCTGGCCTTGAGCTCACTCTCTAGCCCAGGCTGGTCTCGAACTTGCAGCAATCCTCCTGCCTCAGTCTCCCGAGTGCTAGCATGGCAGAAATTTGAACCCAGGCAGCCTTCTGTAGAGCTCAGCTCTACAGGCTAGGAGCTTACTCCTGGCTGTTCAGGTAGTAAGTGCCTATGGCCAAGGCTGTCCCTGGCAAGGTATGTCCCTTTCACCTGCCCCAATTTTACTCCTGTGTACAATGGCCTTACCACTGTAGAACAAAGAGAGACAGATAAAAAGAGATGAAGCAACAGGAGACTATTCGTTTTCTTCTCTTGTTTAATATCAGAAATTGAACTCAGGATCTTGCACTTGCCAGGCAGGTGCTATCCCACTGAGCTATATCACCAGAGAGGCCATTTCTTGAACACATACTTGTTGAGGACCTACTGTGTGCAGGCCCCTCAGAGGGCTCTAGGGACACAGTCCTGGGTGGCACAACCCCCTTTCTTCCTGTAGCTGAACTTCCAGGGCTGCGACAGGCAGCAGACAGACCAAGGACAAGTGAAGCAGTGAATTTAGGGTTGTGACAGGGAGGAGGAGACACCCAAGCAGCGACCAGAGGAGGTGAGGGGCTGTCTGGGACATCTGGGAGCAGGAAGCACCTTCTAGGCAGGGAGCAGAGAAGAGCAGAGGCAGAGCTAGTGGACTGTGCTCGGGCCGTTATCCAGGAAACGATGCACATGGAGGAAGGGATGAATGCAGGGCCGCACGCTGGTGAAGGAGAGCTGGCTGTGTGGCCGCAACCCCGGGGGCTTCTGACCTCCCAGGCCGACCCTCCCAAGGGGCCTCCTTCCTGTGCTGACCAGCTGCTGCTGTCCTAGCTCCCTTGTTTAATTACAAACTGCAATTTTTACCTTATTCTGCAACAGATACTGTTGATAGGCAGCCACCTGGGCCCTTTCTGCTGGAGCTGGCAGGGCTGGTGACTGCCCTCAAAGGCTGACCGCTCTGTGCTTGTTCCAGCCTCTGTGCCCTCAACTGCAGAGGGAAGGGGCCAGGGCTGGGCTGAAGGTCTGCCACACAGAGTGGCCTTCTCCAGGCACTGTGGCTGGGCTGCGGGCCAGGATGCTGTCCCCAGGGGTAGCCAGGCACAGTCATCCTTCTGCCTGTGGGAGGGCAGAATGGCTGCCCCATTGGGGGTTAGGTGTGCTTGGCTCCAGCGGCCCCCAACTCCTCCTTTCTACTCCAACACTCTGAAACCTATGTCTGCCTCAGTTGGCTGGAGTGGGGAGCCAGGCCTGCAGCTGGCTCTGAGACATCAGGCTGGGCGAGGAGGGAGCAGCCTCGGTGATTGTCCAGGCCTGAGAGGAGAGAGCCCAGTCGTGCTCACCCCTGAGCTGGCTAAGCTGAGCGCTAACTCTGTGCCAGGTGTTTCCATGGAAAATGGCCCCGGCCTTGGGAGGTGGCCCTGCTGAGCCCCACCAGGAGCCTGAGGCAGGACTGACACCCCAGCCAAGCACCGCCGGGGGTCCCACAGGGTCCCTGGCCTCATCACGTGCGTGGAAAGAGAAGCCTGTGTGCGCACAGCTCTTCCTTGGGGGCAGCGTCCCCGCTCAGGGCTCTGGGAAATCCAACAGGGCCTGTCCTACTGCCTCTTCCCAGAGCTGGGCCAGGAGGGTTGGGAGGCGCAGACGTCAGGGCCTTGGCCGGGGAGCAGGAGTAGGGAAGAAGCCACAGCGACCTGCAGCCAGGCCTAATGCTGTGTTCCTAGCACTCCAGCCAGCCAGCCAGGCAGCGGCCGCACCTCTGAAATGCCTAGCCACAGCCCCCATCGCTCAGGTTCCCTGCTTCTGCCCCCACCCATGACCCACATGCCACCTGTGGTCAGAGACCCATTAGGGCCCGAGGCAGTGCCCTCCTCCCTGGTGAAACCTACAGCTCCCCCCACTGCCTTGCCATGGCCCCCGTGCTGCTGGTGCCCGAGGCCCTGCATGGTGCGTTCTGTACTCTCCCGGCTTCGCCCTGCTGGCTGCTCACGGGTTCCCATGGCCTGCTGTGTCCATTTCCATCTCAGGACCTTTGCACCTGCTGTGCCCCGGGCCTGGATTTCAACCTGGATCACCCCGCAGCCTCCTCCTCAGCTCAGCTGCCACTTCCTACAGGAGGCCCTGCTGGCTACTTGCCTGCTGAACTAGAGTTCAGCCTGCCTCCGCTCTGCCCACCCCAGCCCCCCACAGTGAATGTCCCTGGCCAGGAATCCTACGTCCTGGCCAGGCCCTCCCTGCCTAAGTCCTCTCTTCCACTAGACTGTCCCTCCCAGGCCAGAGCCCTGGGCTGCTCAGTCCCTCTTCCCGCTCCTCCCATCCCTACCTGCAGGCCCTGCCCCTGCGGTTTCTCAGCCTCTGCCTGGGCAGCACGTGTTCACCAGCAGCCAGATGCCAGGTGTCCCCAGGGAAAGCTCCCTCGCCCCACCCTGCTGTCTCTCCCCCACCTCCCCACCCCCGTGCTCTGCTCCTGCTGATGTCCCCTTGAGGGCCTGTCCCAACTCTGAGGTGGTCAGGGGTCTTCTGGGGCTCCCATCATGCCTTATGCCCTGTTGTTGGAGACCAATGGTGCCATCTGCAGGGACATCAGCTCCACAAGGACAGGTTCTGTGTCTTCCCTGTTCACTGCTGTGCCCGGCACCTGGCACAGGGCCGCCTGGCACAGAGTAGGTGTCTGGTCCGCATATCACCCTTCTCTGTCTCTGTCCCTATGGTCAGACAGTCGTTCAACAACACACCCCAAGTTTGCACACCATGGGTGCCAGATATCCTGCAAAGGATCCACACGGCTCCTGTCCCTGTTCTATTCTGGTGGGGGACACAAACACAGGGCAAAGCATAGGGATGTCAGCTGCTCCAAAAGACACTTAACCCAAATTATAGGAGCAGAAGGTCCGGGTGGGCTTGCCAGGGGAGGTGCCATCTAGAAGGTGACATTTAGATGCCTGGAAAGTTGCAAGGAGAATCAACAAAAACAGTGCCCAAATGCTGCTTGTCCATCAGGGTGACTGTCCTAAACGCCACTGAAGCATGCGCTTCAAAATGCTTAAGTTCATGCTATGCAAATTTCACCTGAATTTTTTTTTTAAAGCGGTGGGAGAGAAAAGGAAAAGAACAGTGGGAACAGGTTCTAGGGCTCTTGGGAGAGAAGAGAGTGGGTAAAAAGGCCCAAGGTTGGCCAGAAGCCATAAGTCATCCTATGGCGCAGGTCCTGGGAACAGGTGCTGGCTGGTGGGCAGGGAGGAGGGGCAGCCAGTCAGGCCCAAGACTTGGGGAAGATATCACAGTGTTTCCTGAGCTGGGAGCCGTGGAGGGCTGTAGTAGGACACTGTGTGATGGGTTTTGTCGGGGTCCCTTTGGCTGGGTGTGGAACAGACTGTAGGGGGGTTGGGAGCAGGAGGATAGGAGGAGGTGTCAGGGGCTGGATGGATATTTAGGGCCTGGTATGGATGGTGGTAAGGGCCTGGATGTAGGGCGAGGTGGCCCAACCAGCACTATTGCCCTCTGGGGGCATAGCTCTGGGCCCACCCAGGGCCTCTGCTTCCTTTGAGGTCTCTCAGGTGTGGCCTTGGTGCTCCCCTGAGATCCTGTGTGACATCTGGCCATTTCTTGGCCTTTCTGGGCCTGGTTCTGGGCTTCAGCAAGAGCGTGGTGGGTCAGCCCAGGAGACCCTGCCCACCCGCTCACCGTCCCCAAGCCTGGCAAGGCTGGGGCCAGGAGACAACAGCCTCTGCCCGCCAGAGGGGCCTTGGGGCTTGCACCTCCTGGACTTGGGCTTGGACACCCAGGCTCGGCCTTGAAGTCTGAGTCTCCCAACTTGGACTAAGGCTGCCCAGGGGTTGGGACAGATGGCCTCTCAGCAGAAGGGTGTGGTGATCAGGAGGTCAGGGGCTGAAGGGGGCCAGTCTGGGATCCCAGCTCTGCCCTTTCCTACTGTGCAGCCTGGGGCCAGTGGGCCTGCCTCGCTGGTGTCCAGAGCAAGAGGCCTGGCCAGGAAGGCCCAGCATGCTGTGTCTTGGGTGGACATCATTGACGGTTGGGTCCCCTCCTGACCCTCTCCCATGTTGCTCCTGGGGAGGCCCTGGGTACCTGGCCTTGGGTGAGGCTGAACAACTGGGATGGGAATGGGGATGGGGGATGCTGGACTTTGGTATCTGGTTACCAAGTACTGCCTGAGGCAGGCTGGCTCCTTCAAGGTGGCCATTACCACCCACGGGTGCTGGGTTCCAGCTGCTCCCAGGTATGGCCTGCGCTGCTTTGCAAGATTCTAGGGGAAGCTGCTCTTGCCTGTAATCCCAGCACTTGGGAGGCTGACGCAGGAGGATCACGGAGAGTTCGAGCCCAGCCCAGGCAGTGAACGCAAGGCCTGTCTGAACCACATAGTGAAACCCTGTATCAAAACAGAAATAAAACCTTATGGTGCCGGGGAGATAGCTCAGTGGCACAGCATCTGCCCAGCAAGCACAAGATCCTGAGTTCAATTCCTGGTTCCAGAGACTTCCAAGAAACTTCTGATGTGTGGGCTGTGTCGCTGAGCATTTGTATTGCACACTAAACTGAGCAATTCATAAAACACTGAATCATGAATTTATTACATGTTACTACAATAGTGATCTTATACAATAGATGTCGTTTATATATGACAGAATTATGTTGAATTACATACAATAATATTTCTACAGTAGCCGAACACTGTGAGGCAGCAAAGGGCACTGAGCAGAGTGGCCATGGTGGCACTGTCCAGTGCGTGTCTGCACCAGCCAACACTGCAAGGCACTGGGCTGTGGCAGGGGTGGCACCTGGTGTCACACTGGGCAAGGTGAGGGGATCGGATCGTGGTCTCCACCAGCCACCGTCCTGTCCTGTACTGCGGCTTCCTCCTGGTACCACCTGGGGCAAATCCTTGAAAGAGTCCCAGGAAGCCACGGGGATCCCTGGGCCACACTTGGAGAGCTACTGTGTCCCCCAGAAGTGAAGCACTCATCCCCCACACAGTTGCCGCTGACTCCCCCAGGAGCAACAGCCCAGGAGGAAAAAAAAAAAAAAAAAAAAAAAAAAAACCAGCCCAGGAGGTAGCACAGCACAGGCTGGATTTCCAGCTCCGCTGCTTCTGGCCTGTATGTCTTCGGGCAGGTCCCTCAGCTTCTCTGTGCCTCGATTTCCCCATCTGTAAAAGGCAATGGCAAACTGCCTGTCAGCTGGGGAGAGCACAGTGTGAATGCAGAGGCCTGCATATGGCAGTGTTTCACCCTCTCATGCCCCTTCCTGCCACAGGGCCTTTGCGCTGGCTGCAGTGTCTGCAGAAGCCTCTGTCCACCCGGCAGCTTCAGCGGCTCCTCCTCACTCTCAGCCAAGCACTGCCTCCTCTATGAAGCCTTGCGTGGCCTGTCTGAATGGCCCACAGCATCGGAGGATCCAGGGAGGCTGAAGTGTTTCCCGAAGGCTGAAGCCCCAATGCTCCTTTGCCCTCTGTCATAGCAGCAGGCTGACACAGTGTCAGTCACCAGGTCTGGTCTTTATGGGTACCTTGGGTTCTCCCCTTGGAAGGAAAAGCTGGCCTTGTGTACCCCTCTATGCTCTTTCAGGTGGCCCCTCTGTCCAAGTCCCTCCAACATGGTGCCTGCCCCACCCCAAGCCAGGCTTCATCCTCAGCACAATGGTCATTCCCTTGTCCACACCTCACCCCTGCCCACCAGGCAGTGAGTCCTCAGAGGCTGGGACTCCTCCTTACCAGGCCCTTGGCCTGACCCAGCAGGTGTCCAGTACATATTTGCTGAAATGACACAAACCCAAAAGCTTGTGAGGGGTTTCTGTCATTAACCAGAGTCGGATCAGTCAGCTTTGGCCCAAATTTGTAGTAACTCAGTTTAGAATGACTTCATAGACAGAATTCTAGCAGAAGGATGAGCTTTAGGCTTGGCTTGGTCCACGCTCTCACACCTGTCCTCTGTTCTGTTTACCCAACTCTTGGGGCTCCTTGGCATTGAACTTTTTCCTCTTGCTGGTTTTCTTTGCAGTGTTAAAACAAGCAGAAAAATTCCAGCCTCCTTCTGTTCACGTGAGGAAAATCCCTTAGAATACGCACCTACTGCTCCAGAACCTTCTATAAATGGCAAGAAGATGACCTATTTCTGCTCTGCTTGAATTCTGGGGGCCCCAAAGTATTTACCAAAATTTTTGTCTTTTTTTTTTTTTCTGATTTTGACAACAATACATGCTTGTTGGAAAACTATTTGAGTAATGCAAGGAAGCATGTAAAACAGTGGTTCTCAAATGAGGGTGGCTTTCTTCCCAAGAGACCTGCGGTGAGGACGGCAGACAGTTTTGGTTGCTGTGAGCGGGGGTGGGGTGCGCCCTGGATCTGCTGCTGAACAATCCCCACAACAGAAAACCGTCTCACCCCGCATGGCAGTGGTGCCAGGGCTGAGAAACCCGGATGAGCAGAAATGTCAAGGACCCAAGCTCCTCCCACCTAGAAATAGACGCCTGGCGGTGCTGTTGGTAGGCAAGGCCTCTGGATGCGCATGCGCATGCCACTGCGCTAGGTCGCTCACTGTTTCCGTATGCTAGTTTGTAGATGTGTCTCTTGCTATTTTTTAATGCAATTTAATACAGTGTTTTGTGTGTCGTATTTAATGAGTGCATTTGAGCACTAGATTTCATTATATGGGTTTAATGAACAAATCTTCCTAGCTGGCATTTGGGATATTTCCCCCAACTTCTTTCTTCTCTGAACAATGTTGCAATGGGTTCCCATGCGAAGAGAGACTATCTCGCCCACGAGATGCTGGAATAATGGCCCCAAAGTGACATTTCCAGCTTGCTTAAAAACTCCCAGCTGTTGGACATAACGGTGCCACCCTGAGGGCTGAAGGCGGCCTCCAGCTGAGACACAGCAGAGGTCACCTGCATCCTGAACCGGCTGCCCCCTCCCCAGGGCCAACCTGATAGGCGGGAAATGATGTCACCGCAGCTGTCATTTGCATTTCCCTCCTGACTGGCCGAGTGGAACTTGTCCCATGAGTTTGCTGGCCTTCTTCAGACCGCCCTCTGTGAACAGGTGATTTTACCTTTTCCTATTGTTTTGTAAGAACTCTTTGTATATTAAGGATGTCAACTCTAAGAGTCCCACAGATGATTACAGAAGTTTCTCTTCCTCCCTCTCTCCCTCCCTCCCTTCCTCCTTTCCTTCCTTCTTTCCCTTTGTGCTTTCGAAGGATTTGCCTGATATTTTGATGAGCAGTTCATGAATTACACCAGGAAACAGCTTTTGAAACAAACCCATTTAACAATCACTCCGCGTTTCCGCCTCCCTTGCCCTGCTCAAGTTGTTAACCCCTGGCTTCTTCCTGCTGCAGAGCCGACTGCTCTCTGCGCTGGAGCAGTTTCATTTTCCCCTTCCCTGGAAGGGACCTGCGATGACTCTGTGCCAGACGGTTGTTTACATAAGAAATGGCTTGATTACACTACACAGCCAATGGCCTGCTTTCTCTGAATAAAGAAGCCAGAAACATATAATCAAAGCCATTAACTGTGTGCAAAGAAACACGGCCCACTCTAAGTTTCCCACCAACCATAATAACAGTTTTCCAGGGAAAAAAGAAGGACAGAGTTATGGTTTCCTACTAAAACGTGTTAAGGGGAAGGCTCTTAAAGCGATTGTGGCTTTAGCCTGATTGCTCTCCCAAATCACAGCAGCCACTACTCAAGGCATCTAACGGGCCCAAGCCCAAGCCCAAGCTCACATCTTCACTTGCAAAATGGTAAATCACCTCAGAAGAGCGCTCAGAGGATTAAGTGAGATAAGATGGAAGCTCTAGTTAGGTCTTCTCAGAAGACAGAGCCGTCTCTGTGAGCCGGAGCCTCCCGGCCTCACACCTCCCAGGCAGGAGCCTTTGGGCTGCATCCAGGGGGCTCACTGCTTGTGACTGAGGAGGGGCTTGCTCCTGCCAGCCAGTGAGTAGAGGCCAGAGACCCGGCTAGGTTCCACAGTGAAGAACTCTCTGACCCCCAAAGGTCCCAGGCACAGATTGTTGTATAGAAATTATGCCCCAATGAACGTCAATTTAAAATTTATTTGTGTGAAGACAACAATAGGCCATGTATTAATTATTGTAAATAGCCTACTAACCTGTTTTGAAACTATTTCATTGCTATTTTATCTTTTTTTCTCATTCAAATGAATTTTTAAAAACACATGCACATGTAGCACAGCAACCATTGTTGAATTCCTATTATTTTTAAGTGAAATTTTGTATCATTTCTAATGTTTTTTTCTATCACTATTTTGTATTCTTTAAAAAATAACAAGCAAAAATGTTAAAAACACATGCAATAATAAATACTTTTTAAAAAATAAAATAAAATTTATTTGTGCCTCAAATAGAAAGAGGCTAATGAGCCGGGCATGGTGGCACACACCTGTAATCCCAGGACTCAGGAGGCTGAGGCAGGAGGATTGCTGTGAGTTCAAGGCCAGTCTGAACTACATAGCAAGACCCTGTCTCAAAAAAAGAAAAGAAAGAAAAATATAACTCAACAGAAAACAATGGCAAGTAACAGATCTGAAAATATAAAACTTTAACATAGTAGGAGAAATGTTGGCTGTAGCGCTGTCACAATGGGGGAAGAATTGTTTTGATGGCAGTATGGGCTGGGGGCAGGGTCCAAGCCCTGAGGGAGGGGGGTTGGGGACATTTCCCAACTTTCGAAATGCATGTGACATCTACACGGCAGTTCCAGCTTTGTAGATAGATACAGATGGGACGCAGGACTAGGTACATAGCCCTGGTGCGCATGCGCCCAAGACACAGCCCAGTGGATCCCGTCTGGACAAGGCCCAGCGCTCACATGTGTTGCTGGGTGGGGCCAAGCAGTCAGCCGCATGAGGGCCAGGCGCAGGATGTGTCTGTTCTTGTGACTTAGGACAAACCCAGGGCTGATGACACCAGCACTTGAGCGCCACCCCTGCCCACGCTGTCCTGCTCCTCCACACTGGACCTCACTGTGTGACATTCCCTAACAGAGCAGCCGCCTCCGGCCCCCAGCACAGCCCCAAGGCCTGAGTGGGGCTGCCTCGTGGCTCTGAGAAAGCCGCGGCAGCCTGAGCCAAAGGGGCAGGGACTCGGCTGGCACACACTGTGCCTTCCTTACCCTGCTGGCCGGCTGGGTGCAAACACCAGGCCGAGATGAAGCCCTCTGGAGCCACGAGTTTAAAAATCACATGGCAAAGCGTGGCGCCAGGAAGCCCGTCGGGTCCCTGGTGACGGGCACTCTTGAACAGGCCCTGGGTCCCGCAGTGCAGTGGGACTCTCCTCGGCAGACTGCTGGAGGCTCTGCCACACGTTCCTTGCAGCCCAGTGCTGTTCTTGAGGCACAGTGCACACACACGTGCACACTAACGAGCGCGTGCAAATATCATGATAGAGCTGACATTCCTTGTTTCTCTCTAGTACTTGGGCTTTCACAGTGAGCTACATCCCCCGCCCTTGCTAGTTTCTATTTTGAGATAGGGTCATGTTAGGTCAGTAAATTGTCCAGGCTGGGCTTATAACTTGTGATCCTCCTGCCTCAGCCTCCCAGAGTGCTGGGATTACAGGTGTGCACAATCACACCTGGCCACTTTTCTAAAAAGTAAAACAGAAATCAGATCTGACACAACCCCATTGAGGGGCCCCTCAATGTTCCTTTCCCAGTCCTGTTTGCTGATTCACCGAAGGAAATCAGACTGGCTCCCTGCCCAGCTGTAGGGAGGCAGGAGGGTCGGTCTCTTAGTGGAGGGTCCATTTTACAGAGAAGGACCTGAGGTTCAGGTGTCTGACCAGAAGGCAAGTTCGGGCCCAGGCCACTGGCCCCACCTGTCCAGCTACCCTTCAGAGCCCAGCAGCTGGACATGCGCATGCGGGAACAGGGAGGGGCCTGGCAGCCTCTCCCACCTGTGTGTCCTTGGCTTCCCAGAACCACAACGAGCTCCCTTTATCTCTGGCCAAAGGCCCCTGGGGAAGAGGTGGAATGTCACCTGTCATCACGGAGTGATGAGTCATCAAATGCAGAGGCCACAGCCCACTTCTTTTCCTTTTGCCTCCAGAGCTCTTCCATGAGGAGAGGGGACAGACCAGAGCTTGGTCCCGAACCCCATGACAGTAGTGGCCCCTGAGGGCCACTGCCTGGAACCAGCTCATACAGTGAAGGATGCAGTCCTGGATTCAAAGCCCCGAGCTCCATGTCCTAGCCTGGTGACCTGGGGAGTCACCTGGCCCTTGTGGAATCCTGACATTGGACAAGCACAAACTCCCCTGCCACTCTGACCAACCAGGGCACTGAGGACAGCTCTGGGGACACCGGCACAGCCCTGCAGTAGGGCATGAGGAGCAGCAGCTCAAAACTAGTGATGAGAGGGGTGTTCACACACTAAGAGCCCTGGGCGTCAATGTGTTCGTGGTGACATGTTGAGAAGGTGGGGGCAGGGTGCTGAAGAGGAGGGGCTTGTTATTCAAAGGGGGCCACTGGACATGGCCTCAAGCGGGCAAAGAGCCTCCAGAGAACTAAGAGATGGGCTCATCTCTGGCAGAAGGAGCAGCAAGTACAAAGGTCCCAAGGCCACAGTTTACCCAGCGTGGACTTGTCGGTGGACAACATCGGGGGGTGGGGGGAGCTCTGGAGGGTGTTGAGCAGAAGGGGGACGTGAGCTGACTGCCTTGAGTAACAAGATGATGACAGAAGGGGGATGACAGTGCAAGGCCACAGTGGCCATCCTGGCAAATGTGGTGGTGACCCAGCAAGTTGAGGCTGCAAGAGTGATGGAGGGAATGGAAGGGATGTGGGGACTCGGGGCTGGAGGCAGAGAGTGCCAGCGAGGATGCTGAGGCTTCTGCCTGAGCCTACAGAGATAGAGGCACTCTCTGCAAGGGGAAGAGCCTGAAGGAGGGCAGGACCCATTGCCGGACAGGTGCCCCTGTGCTCTCCAGGGCCCAAGCTGTCCCTAGGTACAGGGCCAAGTGGCTGGATGGTCCAGCGGGCCATGCCCGCCCAGAGGACCTTCTGCAGTGATAGCAGCTGCTTCACACAGGGCTGCAAGGCTGGTCAGAGCCTCGCTGGGAGCTCCAGGCTGGTGGCAAAGTGCAGATAAAAAGCGGTGCTGGTAACTCCCGTCCAATTCCACCAGCCTCCTGCTGTTGCTGTCATCCATTCCCTCTGATTTCCCAGGTGAGGAAATGGTGCTCCAGGTTCCAAGATGGGGACAAGAGTCGCACAGCATGAAAACAGCACAGCTGGGCTCCAGAGGCTGAGTCCAGAGCCCCGTCCTGGGCCTCTCGCCCCGGTGCCTGCACCAAGCCAGTGTCTCCTGTGCTGGCCGGCTGAGGACCACAAAAAGCTGCGGTGCCCGCAGGCCAGCTGAGGCTACCCCCAAGGGAACAGAACCACCCAGTGCTAGGAGTGCTGCCGTGCTAGACTCCCTTAGTAGCTGTGGGACTCTGGAGAAAAGACTCAGCCCCCTGTGCTTCAGTTTCCCCAGGACATGAGAGCATACAAGCTGCTGTTGTCCCCTTGGTTTCCTAAGGTCAGGGCCATTAGCCAGGCCTCCAGGTCCTTCCTTCTCCTTGGTTCAAGGTCCTATCCCGCCTGGTGCTGTGTGTCTCAGCGTTTCTGGCCCATCTTGCCCAAGCCTGTGCTTTCTCTGGCCCCAAGGTGGGGACAGTAGTGTGTGACTTGTGCCTGCAGAGTGGAGTGGCTGGGGACCGCAGTGGGACCGGATAAGGTGCACACGTTGCTCAGAGCTCCAGGGCCTGCTCCCGCCTCTCACCACCCCTCAGCGATAGGAGTCCTGGTTACCTCGGCAGGCTGCAGGCCTTGCAGGAAACACAAAAGCTCAGCCCCAGAACCAAAGCCGGCCTTTGGTGACAGCACGAGACCCAGCAGTGCTGTGCTGGGTGGGGGAGCCCTGGCGAGGCCATGGTCTTAGAGACACTTCCTTCAGTGCTTGATTCTGGGTGGCATCTGAAGAATACGTCAAACCCAATCTATGAGACTGGTGCCTTATACCACTTTATGAAGGAAAGGAAAAATGTTATGGTCTCACATTCCGTGGCCAGCAAGACCCTCCTTGGCCCAGCCCCGACCTCGCTGTGTCTCAGCTTCCCCACTTGTAAAACAAAGAGGATGACAAGCCCGCTAGGGCTGTGATGCTGCTTAAACGAATCTATGGGCCATTCAGAGGCAAGCTGGGCCTAGACTTGTGTTCCCTGGAATCTCAGCGCTGAGCTGTCATCCTCAGGGAGGGCAGGGAGGGTCCTGGCCACCTGGGGGCTCATTCCTAGAGCTCAGTTCCTCTTAAATGGCTTCTTGGCCCAGGTCAGGCTGTCCACAGGAGAAGGGACAGGCATGGAGCCCCAGCAGGGCCAGCTGCAGAGAACTGGGGTCACAGATCCACCAGGCACGTCCGGGCTCCTCCGGTTGGCTCCCCGTGGTGGGGACAGATTACTTCCTTCCTCTCTTCTGGGTGCCAGGCAGGCCTGAAAGTGCTGATGTCAGCAGGGCCACCCGCCCACAGATGCGGAGGAAGTGGGCGGGCGCCGAGACAGCCGGCTGGGCAGACATGCCCCGAGGCAGCCCCGTCGGGGCTGATGTGGGCATCCTGAAGTGAGCGGAGCAGAGCAGGGATGCTGCGGGTGCACAGGATCAGAGCTCTGTCCCTACGGGAGGGCGGCGGGTGTCTGCTGGAGAGGCGGCTGCACGGCTGGCCTGTGCGTGTGTGAGCGCGAGCGTCTGCGCCTGCGCACCCGTGTGTGCCTGCTCCTGGAACAGCCCTCCAAGGAGCTCCATTGAGCGCAGGCTTGGCTCCTAGTGGCAGTGGCAGAGGGGTCTCCAATCTGGTTGTTGAGGCCGAGGGAGTCTCTGGAAAGTGGTGGTGGGGCTGGCATTGGTGTCCACCCTGAGTGCTGACTGATCCAACAGGTGCCAGCCGCAAATACCTGGGGTGACCTATCAGCCCCAGCCTCCCTAATTCTGTTGCCCAACAGCATCCAAGGGCCTTAACTGTGGGGTCCTCTAAAGCAGCCCTCGAACCACACCAGCAAGTGGTCAGCTTTTAACTGGGGGGAGAATACTAGCAAACATGCGTTCATTCGCTCGCTCGCGCTCTCTCTCACCAGTGTGAACTAGTCACACACCCCTCACCCACCCCCACCCCCACCGCCGGCTGTGTACCAGGCACAGCTGTGGTGCTAGGGCTGCAGCCCACAGCCAGGTGGCCTGAAGCTCCTCAGCAGGTGACTAGAACACACTGGCCCAAACCAGTGCAAAGTGAGAGCGTGTGGGGGAGAAGAACGGGTGGTTGTGCTGTAAACAAAAATAAAGCAGGAGAGGGGGACTGACAGCACCAGGTGGCCCTGCTGTGTCCCAGTCAGTCAGCCAGGATGTCAAGGGGAAGCTGAGGCCGGAGTGATGACCTGAAGGAGTGTGCGGAGAGCCCTGTGGATATCCAGGGTAGAGCACCCCAGGCAGAGGGCACCGCCAGCGCAAGGGTCCTGGGGTGAGTGCATGCCTGGCTTGCTCAAGGAAGAGAAAGGGGGCCATGGGGGACGTAATAGTTGTTGTTTTGGAGCTGACTATAAAAGTGAATGGTACTTGTGGAAAGAACGAACGAGAGAAATTACAAACTGGAGGGCAGGAAGAGGTGAGATGTAAGGAAGGTCAGGGATGTCTTCTGTACTGATCACTTGATATTCAAAGCGACCTTCCGTTTTGACAAGGCAGTACCAGAATACTACAGCTGTGTACTAGCTTCCAGCTGCAGCAAAATGCCCGGGCCTGTGCCCAGCCAGGCCCTTGGAGCTGCCTGCTCTGCTTTAGGCGTCCTGTGGTCCCCAGTGTCCTGGGGCTGAGAGAGGGGGCACGACCTCCCAAGCAAGAGCCTCACTTATTCCCTAAGCCCGCCAGCCAACCGCCTGGCCTCCAGCGGCCGGAGTGAGTGTCGCCTCTTCCTCCTCCAGCTTTTATGAGCTGCGAAGGAGGCTTGCCGGCGTTGCACAATTGCCCCCTAATTGCTGTTTCCTCTTGGTTATGAATTATGTCATGGATACGGTGCTCACGTTATTAAACTTCCACCCAGGCCTTATCGTCTGGAGCCCGGCCAGCTGCCGGCTGACCTACTTTCCCACCGGATTTGCAAACCGCCTCCCGCGTCCTCCTGGCCTGTTCCTGAGCAGAGTGTGCTGGGCTCAAAACTCCATGCTAAAAATAAAAACTAGAATGAGCAGGGAGGCCACAGCTGGCCCCACAGAAGGCCCGGGGCTCCTGGCACCCCTGGCGGTATGGCCAGGCACCTCCCTGCCTAGAAGTTTCCTCAGGAAGCCGTCCCCGGGGTGCAGAGCTCTGGGCAGGACAGGCTGTGACAGGAGCTGAGGCGGACACTCTGGACCTGGGTTACCCTTCCTTTCTGAGTCCTGCTTGGGACGGTGACCTTCAGGGTCAGTTCCCACCTGGATGCTGTCACTGACTGGCTCATTCATTCCTTCACCCTGTGGAGATATGCTGTCCCATGAATCTGGCCAGGTGCTGGGGCGGGCCCGTGAACAAGGTGGATGCAGCCCAGCCCTCACACTGCCTGTGATCTGCCACGCAGACCTGGGCACCACACGATTTTGTAGCAAGACAATGAAGAAAACGGCAATGTGGCCAGTGCTACCTCAGCTAAAGTGGCCAGTGAGGTCTCCTTGTGAGGAGGGGCTCGCTCAACAAGGAAAAGAGCCAGACCCAGAACACCAAGTGGGACCAGGGCTGGGCACGCAGGCAACCAGGCTGTGAAGTGGGTACCTGCTCTCAGGCCCAGCCAAGGGCAGCCTGGTGTTGGGGAACAGGGTCTCCTACATCCTGAACACTACACCTGCCTAGTCCTGAGCCTGTTGGGGAGAGCAATCCCAGCAGAGGGCAAGCAAGTGCAAAGGCCCTGGGGCACAGAGGATGGGAGGCCAGGTTACAGGGGCTTCACAGTCGGGGGTGAGGGCTTGGCGCGAGCCAGGGGATACATGGTGGTGGAGGAGCTCATGGTGCCTGTGAGCAAAATGATACTTGTTAGGGGGGCTGGAAGGGCTTGGGACTGGTTCTGCGCTAATGGATGATGGTCCCTTTGTTGACTTAGAGGAAATAGCCAGGTACTTCCTTCCTGGGGTTTCTTTCTTTGCCTTTTCTGGGAAGGAAGGATAATGACACCAACCTTCTCAGGCGGCATTTGCACCATTCAGAGCATAGGGCCTGGTCCAGCCTGGATTGGCGGCTACCCAGGGTAGCCCAGCAGGTCATAGCACAGCCAGGCTGAGACCCAGGACCCTGTGCTCCTGGACAAGTTGGAACCGGTAGAGGCTGGGCCTAGGCACCTGAGTCTTCAGAAATGCAGCCTCCCAGCCAAACAGCCTCGGCCCAGAGCTGGGGTGAATTTGCTTTCTGAATTCTGCTTATGCACTTATGCACGGGGCTGTTTATCTACCTTAGCTCGAGTTTGAGTGCTGGGCCTGTAAGCACAACCTTCTCATTATCACACAAATGGGACACGTTCGTGGAATAAAATTTTGAAAATACAAATAAGCAAAAAAGACAGAGAAGGAGAACAAGAAGGGAGAGGATGGACAGCAAGATAAGGGATCCAAGGACTATCCCTCCACACCCCCTGGCAGCACCATGGAAATAGCCTAGGAGCCAAGCTAGGGGCCCTTGTCACCTTCTCAGTTAACTGCTATTCCAATACCGTATGGTCACCGATAAAGCCAGGATCTCTGTGTACTCTTTGGAAACAACTGCCAAAAGGTACTGTTAACAAGATGCAAAGCTGTGATTATAGAATCCGTGTGTGTGTGTGTGAGAGAGAGAGAGAGAGAGAGAGAGAGAGAGAGAGAGCGAGCCTGGGGCTCCAGGCTCCCCAGGGTGGCAGGGAGGCTGCAGGCCACTGACCCTCACCACCGAGCTCTCATCTTGGTTTATGGGTTGGGCACCAAGGGAAACTCCACCTGAAAAAGGGCTTTGCCTACTTTGAAAAGAACTTTAGGAAAAACGCTGCTCTTGAATAATCTCGCCATTACTGCTGAAGAGATGGGCCCAGAACAGAGGAAAAAATAAGAGAAGCTGACCTCAGAAGCCAGCAGAACTGGGTTCAAATCCAGCCCCGGTCATATGGCTTGGGTGGGACTCAGGGACTCGGGATTCTCCATGAGGAGAGAAGTAGGCGTGGATCCCACGTCTTAGCCGAGGACCGCTGGCTGCAGTAGGAGGACAAACAGGAAGTTGCCTGCTTCTCTCTGCCATCTTCTGGAACAGCAGCCGTGCATACCGGCCCCCTCCTGTCCAGGCCTGGGCTGGCTCAGTTCCTAGAAAATCTGCTCAGCGTCAGACTTCACTGTGCCCAGGGTACATCTTAGGCCTGGGAGCTGCAAACCCAGCCGGGACACCTCATCGCCAAGCCAGCTTGGAGATGGTGTGTGGCTTGAGTGGACCCCTGGAGCTTCAAGGAACATGGGCCCTGCCTGCCTATGGCCGGGCTGCTGGCAACGCTTGCTCTTAGATTTCCAGGGGCTCACAGGGTTTGCAGGGCTGATAGGGCAACTCTGTGATCCTCCAGGAGTGTGGGTTCTTTCTTGGTTTTTGCCAGGCTATGCTAAGTAGGTAACTTTCATCCTCAGGGTTAGCCCTGGGGACACACAATGGCCATCTGGCCTTTTAGGCTGCTTCTCTATAGCAGGCAGGAAGAGCAGGTGAGGGCGAGTATGCCCCTTGCCACCCATCTCCTATCAGAAGCTTCCCAGGAGTCCCCTTGGCAGATGTACACTCACCGTCCTGGTCCTACCCAGATCACAGGGCCACCTCTGGCCATGAGGGAGCAGAGGAGCTGCTTCCCTGTAGACCCCAAATAGAACAGGGTCTACAACCAGAAAGGGGGGGGGCGGCAGGTGGGTGTCACCAATGCAGCTGCTTGTGGATGTCATGGAAGACACAAGTTCATTTCTGCGTCCTCTCTGCCATTATCCCGCCTGGGCTTCTGCCCTAGGACAGCCCTGGGCTGGGATCCCTTTCCTGGATCCAGGTGCTGATGTCCCCTCAAACTGAAGAGGGGTCTCCTTTGGGGAGAAGAGTTGACCAGGGTGGCACAGGGTGTGATGCCCCTCTGGCACTGGGGTTTGGTCACTGTCCCCTTCTGTCAGCTCACTGCTGTCTATCTCACTTCCATCCTGGCCTTGGCTTGGTAGTCTAGCAAGGGCCCCCAAGGGTAGCTCTCAGGGTCAGGGACCTGCTGACCTACATCCTGCTCAGCTGGGGGCCACAGCCGGCTGGGAAAGCCATGGCCCCGCATCCCTTCATCCTTCTCCTCAGACCAGCTGGGCCATGCTGGACACACTTGTCCATCGTGGTGGCATGGCCTGAGAGGCACATGGAACCACACAGGGCTCTAGAAACCTAGTCCCAAATGAATGATCTTGTCACTTCATCTCATCCTGCTGGTGAAAGCAAGTGACACAGATGAATGTGTGTCACAGTGTAGAAGGGCCCTCAGCCCCAACTGGGAGGGGTACACAGCACAAGGACATGACTAGAGGCTCCTGGGTAGCTGGGTGCTGCTCCCTTCAGCCTCTGACCCCTCCACTTGCATCCTGGATTCTTCTCCTTACTCCCTCTAGCTAAGGGCCCTCGAGGGCCCGTCCAGATTTTCTTTCTAGTGTGGGGTCTCTTGGGTCTTGAGGGTCCAACCCCCATGGCCTCAGTGACCACTGGATTTGCAGCTCCATCCTCGTCTCTTTCCTTCTTCCAGCTGTACCCACTCAGCCACCTCACGAGCCCCAGACCTTTTCCACTCTGACCCCCACACTCTCAGCCCCGATCTAGAAGCCCTCCTCCTATGCCCCAGTGCGCATGCTCTGGCTGTCACAGTTCCTTTGTATCACTACTGACGATGTTCAGGGCTGGGCAGTTCTAGGTGCCAAGCATATGTCAACCCCTGTATGAATATTGCTTGGTGTGTCCCTCTAAGGGAGGTCCTCTATCCAGTGGCTGCGGTGCCATGTGGCACTCCGGGCCTTGCTGCCCCACGTGCTGCTTTCCAGAACTACACAGATGCTATAAACCCAGCCTAGGACCCTTCAAGAGTCTCACGGCCCTCCCAACCTGGGCCAGGCTCCTGGCCTGAGTAGCTGGCTCCAGCATGCTTTCATTTATCACGAACAGGAAGAATTTGCTGCGTTCATTCCAAGTGCCTCGTACCACAGAAACACTGAGCCCATGGACACTGAGATCTAGGAGCAAGAAATTTCCACCACGTCAGGGAGTGACAAGGAGCTATGAAGAACAGTAAAATGGGGTGAAGGGGTGACTGTTTTGGCAAAGTGGGAAGCAAGGTCAGCCTCTCCACAGGCAGGCAGTGCGATGAAGCGGGAGAGCCGCAAGTGCGAGGCCCTGAGGCAGGATTCCACAGCATCCCTACGACTGTGTGTGGATAACAGTTTGTGTAGAAGCCAGAGTGGAAGCAGGAAGCTGAGTACTGCTTAGGTCACAGAAAGGATTCGCCAGGCTGAGTGACATTCTCAAGAAGCACAGGAAAACCAAACAGGATTTTCAGGTTAACCAGAATCAGGCAGGAGACACAGGTAGCTGACCTGCCCTGGCCCGGGGCTGCCGTCCACCGAACACTGCAGGGGTTGCTGATTGGTGGGGCTGCTGTTGCAGGTAGACTCCCCCCACCACACTTTGGGGATGCACCACAGAGGGTGCGGCCCTCTCTGTGCCCCCAGCGTCGTCCAGGCCACAGTGCCCCAGGCCACGCCCCACATGCTGATGACTGTGGAACTGAGCACAAGTCTGACGCTCTTAGTTCTTCAAAAACAAGACCCGGGCCCATGCATGCCACATCCCCGCAGCGCCGCCCTTATCTCACCAGGAGGCTCCAAAGAACACAGCATATTTATGTCTGTGGTTTGGGTTCCCAAAACCTGTGACATCAGATAAGTGCAACACTCACAAAAACAAACAGCAGTATGGAGAAGGGGAAAAAAAAACCAAAACAAAACACCGGAAGAGAAGCCTGTGGTCTCTCCTTGGGATGGGGCCCTCTCTGCCCAAGGTCTCATGTCCCTGGTAGGGGCTCCAAAGGGATGCTGCCCTGTCACCACTGACCAGCTCACTGCTCAGCCCTTGGGGTCTGACCCTCTAGGCCTTCAGCTTTCACCTGCACTATGGAGGTGCTAACCTCTCCTCTCTGAGGCTAATTTAAAAATATAAGAAAAATGATTACTAAATATCCTGATAATGGCTCGTCTTGGCATCACCCATGAATCCCTTGGGTCATTCTCTTGTAATGTCTTCACATCTGCCTGTCGCTTTCTCGGGTGGCTACTCCAATCCCATGCGGTAGACAGATGGGGAAACCTGTCTCCGGGGCAGTTGACCAAAGCTCCTTGGCTATGTTTCTTAGGAAATGCAAATATAGAATACAAATTAAATAAAACACCAAGCATGTAAGGTAGAATTAGGCACAAAGGCCCGGCAGGCTGTGTGCCCCAAGATCACAGTGGTTTGCTTGCTATCAGGGTCAAATAGACAATAGGGTCCCCCAGCTGTGGCATTCTCATTATTCTAGTCCCTGCAAATGTGCCCTACCCTGAAGGGTCCCTCCCGGGCCTCTCTCAGCCCTGTCACCCTGACTTTTGAGCCAGCATCACCTGAGTACCCCCTACTTTCTCATCTGTGCTTGGATTTGTGGCTGTGGCCCAGAGTGCAGGAGCCCTGACAGAGGAAGCGCTGCGTAGTCCGCAGGTCCCTGGGGCTCCTTGACCCCTTATTTTAAAATTTTGCTTTGCTTCTTAAAAAGCAATCTGCCCAAGTTTTTTCTTTTTCTTTTTTTGGCCTTGCTGAGAGCGCCTCAGAGATGAGCTGGCAGATCCTTCCAGGAAGGCGTTCTCCGGACCCATCTGGGGAGTGTGGAGGAAGTGGTCGGGGTCAGGCCAAGAGCAGCCCGTACCCGGGTAGGCCTGGCCCGAAGTCTCTGGCCGGAGATCTCCCTGCCCGGGACAGGTTATCTCTGAGTAACAGTGTGTGCTGCTGCCCCGAGCCTCAGGGGGCCCCAGGGGGCCCTGGGACAACACAGCCCAACGGGGCACATGAGGACTCAGCCCACTCAGGACCAACAGTTTGAAATTTTGCCATCATCTTAAAAACTCAAGAGATTTCAGAAGGAAACAAACCAGCACCAACAATGATAAAATTGTCCCCAAATCCATAAAATGAAATGAAGACAAATGGATAGGAAAGTTTCACATCCCTTTTATTTTAATTTTATTTACTTATTTCTTTAGTTGTTGTACCGTAGATGGAACCTAGGCCCTTCACTCTGAGCTATACGCCCAGACTTTTAAAAATTATTAAAAAAATTTTTTTGATATAGGATCTTACTAAATTCCTATGTTGTCAAGGTTGTGCTAAAACCTGAGATCTTCCTGTCTCCGCCTCCCAGGATGGATTTCTCCTCCTTAAAATGTCAATTCTGCCAACAAAGATAAACCCAATTCAATGTCAAGTAATGACTCATAGAAGTTTTTTCACTGGAAAAAATCATCTTCAAGTTCACAGAGAAAAGTATGAAATAGAAGACCCGTAGGAAAAATTAGGGCGAAGGTAGCACCGCAGCCCATGGGGAAACAGGATGTTTAATCCAAAATGCCCTATAGCACACCATTAGCAGAAAATAGTAGCAGACTCCCCTTTCCTAGCACGTATATGTATCACCCGAGATTTCACAGAAAACATCTGGACATCTGGCTTGTCCCCAGAGCCTGCCCACAGTGGGCCCTCACTATTGTGGAACACTGGGAAGATTCTGGGGCTCCCCAGTTCACCCTAGTCCCCACCACTCCCTACCATCTCCCACCTGGCTGCCCTCAAGCCTCCATGTGTCCCCTTTAGCCGCTGTGGTCATCGGTATTTGTAGCCCCTGAACGTGACAGCCCAGTATGCTGCTGGACGCAGCAGATTCAGAAAACAGCAGAGGTCAGCGTTCTGGTGCTGGGCAAGAAACACTGCCCCTCAAACTGAAGCATTTCTGGTGCTCAGGCTTCCAAAAGGAGGGGGAAAAGGAGGGAAGAGGAGGAGGAGGAGGAGAAGGAGGAGGAGGAAGAGGAGGAGGAGGAGGAGGAGGAAGAGGGCTAAGCAGAGGGCTTGATTTCACCTTTGATCTCTTCTTTGTCAAATAGGAGGGCAAAGCCAATAAACAACCTGGCCTGCTTTGATTTGACTGCTAGGGGGCCTGCCAACCAGTGCTGATAAGGATGTAAGTTGGATCAGGCAGCTCCCACCTCCTGGGTAGGCCCTCACTTCACCTCTAGAATTTGGGCCCCTCAGGCTGCCTCTGGGCCCGGCACCAGTGCCCACCACTCAATTTCTTTTCCAGCAATAAGCGCCCTCAGCCGGAGGGTTTGGAGGCTGGAGGAGGGGCTTGGGAAGGGGGCCTGAGCACATTAGGAACGCAGCCACCAGGTCCCCAAAGGAAGCCACCAAACTGGGCACTTCTGCCAAAATGGAACCCTCTGGACTTTGCCTAGGGTGACAGCAGAGGTCCTGGAGGATCCAAGCCAGTTCCCCACTGGCAGCAGGGACAGAGGTGGCACATGGCGGCCAGCATGTGCACATCTCTCTGGCTGTGCGCCCTGGGCAACGGAAGGCCCTGTCAGCCACGGTTTCCCATCCACCCTAGTGATGGCCTCATGGGATTAAAAAAGCTTGTGCCTCTCGGGTGTTTGGCATGTCATAGTTCTCAAGGTGGACTCTAGCCTTGGATGACTCCCTGGGATTCAGGAGACACTGAGGAAAGCCAGGCCTTGAGTGCAGAAAGACAGGGGACCCATGTGACGTTTCCAAAGGCTCCTAGGCGTCATAGTCCTTCAAGGTCAAGAACCAGGAGGAGCAAGTCCCATGTGACAGAGGCCATTTCCTCTGTGCTGCTCCAGGGCCTGCACTGGCCACTGACCCACCAAGGCAGAGGGGCTGAGAGAAGTGTCACTGGGTCGGGGATTTCCTCCTAGCTCTGCCCTTCCTAACTGTGTGACCCCTGTGTCCTGGCCTTGGTCTTTCCACTTGGGGAGAGGTATTCAAAGTCTCAAGCCACACCTCCTTCAATGACAAGATGCAGGAGCAGGGGACAGCAGAGGAGGGAGAGACGGAACAGCCCTGAGAGCTCTAGGCCACTCATCTCTGTGGCCTGGCCTGTGTCCTTGGAGCTAGGGGCTCACTTTGCTTTGTGACCCTTGAGCCGCAGGCCAGGGAGGTTTCTGGCACATATCAGCATTTGTTCTGTGACAGCTACATGGTCCCCTCTCCTGGGAGGAAAGGCCCGAGAAGCCAGCGACCTCATCCCAGCGTGCACAGCCTCCCTTCACCCGGGGAAGCCTGCTGTTCCATCTTGACTGAAGCCTGCCTGGGCTTCCCCCGCCTGGCAGGGAACACAAGGATCCCCCTGCAGTCACCTTTCCTTGGGCCTTGGTAGGTGTAAACAAGCCTTCTCTTCTCTCCCTGGTGAATGACTAACACGGACACAAAGCCAGTAGGCCTCACTGGCCTGTGTATCTGAGAGTGTGTGTGTGTATGTGTGTGTGTGTGTGTGTGTGTGTGTGCGCGTGCACGCGCATGTGTGTGCTTCTCTTACTTTTGCATTATTTATGAGTGTTTGAAAATTGGAGATCGTGTTTGAAAACCAGAATGTTCAGCTTCTTTCAGTCAGCAGCTCTGGCCACCCAGGCCCCTTCCTCTGGGGGCTCCTCAGCGAAGTCCCTGCTTGCCTTGGGGGTACCAGGCCACCAGCTCTCCCAGCATCACCGTGGCCCCCTCTGTCCATCCTGGCCTGGTGTTTCCGGGGAAGGCCAGGGTCAGGGATGCAGGGTAGAGCAGTCTCTGCTCCTGTGATGGGAGAATTATGGCCCCAAAGGTGACAGTACCCTAAGCCCTGAAGCCTGTGAATGTGGTCCCTTGCCTGGCAGACGTGAGTAAGGGAAGGACCTTGAGACCACAAGTTGAGCTGGGTTATCTGGGAGGCCCAGTGTTGTCCCAAGGACTTCATGAAATGAAGGCCAAGGGGCCAGTGGTGGAGAAGGAACTGAGACAACAGAACAGGGTGCAGGGGGGCTTCCTGAGGAGGAGCTACAGAGGGCTCCCCTGGGGACAACCAGGGACCCTATAAGAGGGAACAAGTTCTTGCCAAGCTGATGTGGCCCTCATGTGGCCCATGCTGGGAGGAGGGTGTGTTGTGGGCCTTCCAGGCTCAGCCACACTGTGTGTGACCTTGGCTGACTTCCAGTGCCACTCGACCTCAGGGCCTCATCTGTAAAAGGGCAGAAATGACAGCACCTGTCTCTGAGGGTCCAGAGGGCTCAGTACATCCGTACAGGTGCAGGGCAGTGCTGGCCTTGGACGGGTGTGCGAGTGTGCTCCAATGGTGCGGAGCCCAGCCCCGCTCTTCCTGCGTGAACCTTGGACAACCTGGACGTCCAGGGAGGAGCCCCTGTCTGCCTGAGCTCACCCAGCCAGGGGTCCCTTGGCCACCTGCCACCAGCGCTCCAGCCTTGTGGCCCTGCTCCTGTGCTCCCCTTGGGGGCTCTGCACAGCACACTGTCCTCCAGGGTCTAACTCTGCCCTCCCCATCACACTTGAGCTACTGCCTCATTGGGACATTCACAGGTCACATTCTGCTTGCTTCTCTTTCTCAAGTGGGGTATTCATTACTCATTCATTCATCCATCCATCCATCCATCCAATCATTCATTCATTCATCCATCCATCAATTCACTTATTCATTCAGTACAACCCACGAGTTGTCCTCTCCACAGGTCCTGCAGTCCCTCTGTAAACAATAGGCAAAGATCTCCCCGGTGGAATTCACACTTTCAAGGTGGGAAGGGAAGGAACAGATAATAAATAAACCTGCAGAATCTACAAACTGTCCCTTGTATACATGAATCCCCTTGGATTCAACAATCACAATGAAATATTTCTCTCCAATTTCCAGGTGAGAAACTCAAAGTCCGGAGAGGGAAGGCAACTTTCCCAAAGTCACACAGCTAGGAGATGTCCAAATTGGGATTTGATCCTGTACCTAGTGGACTACAGAGCCGCTGCTCTTGCCCACCCCCAAGACGGCTGCGACCCTGGCTCTCTGCCTCTCCAGCAGTGAATTCGGAAGCTGCATGGTGCCTGAGGCTGTGTGCTAGTGCCTGGGAGCCTGGCTCGTTCCCACGAAGGAACCTTAGGCAAGATGAGCACTGCCCTCCCCTCCTGCAGCCTCAGACTGCGAGGCCAAGTGCATGGTCACTCTGGCCAGAGCCGACAGGAACAGGACGTCCCGGCCCTCCGCCCTGGCTGGCCCAGTGAACTATTTTGGGGCACGATTATTGATGACATGGGTACTGGGCTGGACTCTGAGGGCCAGGGCTGGTGCAGGGTGGCCCTGCTTCTTCAGGCCCCTGGCTGTCCCGAGCAACCCATCTGTGTCCTGTCCACACCCCAGGCCGAGGCTGCAGCCTGAGCGGACTGGCTCTGGGAGGGACACGGGGGTCCACACAGAGCGCTGCCGCCCCACGTTCTGGAGCCAGGGTCAGTCTGTAGGCAGGCGGTACACAAGGAAGACAAGAACAGCTTTCAAGACCAGACCCAAGACAGCTTTACCTCTGCCACACCAGGCCAGCCCTTAGAGCCTCAGTTTCCCTGCTTGATAAACAGAGTGGTCAATCCTCACTTGAGCAGGGCACGGCAGTGCATACCTGTAAATTCTGTTATGCAAGAGGCCAAGGCAGGGGGTCAAAAGTTTGAGGCTAGCCCAGGTTGCTTAGCAAGACCCTGCTGGACTATAAAAAGGCTGGGGATAATGCACAGGGATTCCTGGGTTCAATCTCTGGTATCAGAAAATAAGATAAGAAAAACAGTGATAATTCTTGCTCACACGGAAAGGAGGAAGCTTAAACCAACACCCACGGCCCAGAGCCTGGCAGGTAGTAAACGCACAGTGAGGAAGACTAAGTTTGCAGAGGGTGACTGGCAGCTCACATTTAGGGGTACCGGGCACCGGAAGAGTCACGGCTGTGTTTTTAACTCTCTTTATCCCCCAACAATTCTAGGGGCCAGAAGAGAGACTCCCCAGGCGCTGTCACTGTCCCTCTACACAGATATGAAAACTGAGGTTCAGAGACATAAATGGCACACCCAGGGTGACACAGCAGAAAGATCGAAGGGTAAAGTTCAGCCTGTGGTCTCTGGCCAGGCCAAGAGGCTGCGCCCCCGTATTCCCTCCCAAGAGCCCTGGGCAGTGGCCCTGTCACAATACTCCAGCTCACACCGGTGGGTGGCCTCGGTTACCCTCCCATTCCAGCAGTGACTGAGGGCCAATCCTGATGCCCAGCCTCTGGAGACACAGCTTCCAGAATATTCCCTGGACTCTTGTCCCTCTCCCTTTGCTTTCTTGATTCATCGGCAAAAGTAATCTCCAAGAAACTGGCTGGCTTGGCACAGGCTTCGGGCTGCTCCCAGAGCATTTGCTGCAGGGGTGGGGCAGGGCGCTGGCGGCCAGCAGGGGCTCATCCACCTGGACAGCCGAAGACCGGAAGTTGCAGAAGCTTTTCCTTGCAACAGTGAACTCCGCAGCCTGCACCCACTTGTAACTCGCCTGCTGCCCTGAGTGTGCACCTCAACCTCCTTTGACTAGCGGGTGCAGCCATCATGATGTTATTGCTTGCCGGCCCGGCCTTCTCGCCTGTCACTGGATCCCTCCAAAAGACCTTCCTCCTGGTCCCGTGTGACTCTCTGTAGGATGTGTGTTTCGCATGCAAGAGGCCCGGGGTTCTACTGTAGCATCTCAAAAGAAGAGGAAGAGAAGGAAGCGGGGAGGAGGGAGAAAGGAAAGAGGAGGAAGGAAAGGGGGAGGGGGAGGGGAGAACTAAAAGAGGAGGGGGAGAGAGGAGGAGATGGGGAGGGGAAAAAAGGGAGGGAGGAGGAGAGAGGAAGGGGACGGGGAGGGGGCTGTCCCCCTACTGCCTTACCACCTGGCGAGCAGGCACCTCCATGGGTGTCCCCGGATCCTCACTCACCTCAGAACGGAGCCCACATTCACTTCCTCCTAAAATGCCACCTGGCAGTGAGCCCCCAACCCTCGCCACAGGAAGTGCCACGGTGCCCCCTGCCCCCGCCTCCGGATGCTCAGGGCACATCATGGGTGGCACTTTTCTGTCGCTCCACACCCATCTTCCATAGCAGGTCCTGACAGCCGCCCGTGGGTTCCACATGTGTGGATTCAACCTCAAGCTCAGATCAGTACCGCTCTTAAATGTTTGTGTCTGCCCTGAATGCAGGCCGATTTTTCTTGTCCCCATTCCCCCTGGGCTGCAGCAGTGCGCCAGCGGTTCACACAAGGCTTGTGCAGGTAGGTGTTATGTGCGAACTAGGGTGGTTTAAAACCAACGCAGGGCATGGGTAGGTCTTTGCAAACACGACATCATGTTGTCTTCGAAACCCGAACATCCATGGAGTTTCATACCCAAGAGGGACCCTGAGCCAACCCGGATACAGAGTTCACTGCCCATCCCAAATCCACATTGTGGCTGCCGCTTTCACAGCCTCCGACACCCTGCCACTCCTCACTGCCCAGACTGTGACAGCCAGCTTTTCCTCCCTGTGCTGTCCCTTCCAGCGCTGATCCACTGTACCCACACTGGCGAGGAAATGTTTCTAAGACACAACATCATCTCAACCCTTCCACAAAATCCTCAGGACTCCCCCTCCCCGCCCCCCGCTAAAACAAAACTCCACTTCTCACCATGGCTTGTAAGACCTTGTATGATCTGACCCTTTTCTACTTCCCGACCTCTTCCCTACCCGCCCCGCTGTGCTCCTGCCACACTAACATTCCCACTCCTGAACCAGGGAGCCTGCTTCTGCCTCCATGCAAAAGCCTCCATGCTCCTGCACAAACTTTCTCCTGCCAGCTGTGTGTCTGGCTCCCTCCCTTACTTCCGGGAGTCTCCACCTTACCTCCTCCCAGAAGCCTTTGGGACCGGCCCATGTTGGCACTCCGCTCCCCCACTCCCCCCATTGTGTGGTAGTGATCATTGCCTGACAGATTACATGTTTATCAGCGTGTTCGTTTCCATCCAGTTTGCCACTAAACATTTCACCCCTCTGTTGGTGAGGGGCGCCCGGTTATCCCAGGGGCAGGTGCTACAGTGGAGATAACCCTTCCTCAGCAGCCTCAGCCCCACCGTGCTCCCCAAATGCAGCTGGACAGGGCCAAATGCACCCTTTCCAGGAAGGAGGACACGGGCTACAACGACCTGAACAGCTCAAGGGCACAGACGGCGGTAAATTACAAAGCAATGGGTTTGGAGCAGTTGTTCCCTTTGCTTTTATTATAAAGTATTAATAAGGCTGCAGACTGAGCCGGAGGAGCTGGCCCGTAGCACCGCCGGATGTAGGTCATTCTGATTGGCCTTGGCCCCTCGCTCCAGCCTTTTCCTGTGGTGCAGAGAAGCAGGCAGAGCACACAGTAGGTGATGGGCCATGCCGGGTGGCCCCTGCCACATGTGTGCCTACAACAAGAACATGGTGTGTCTCTGTCATGCCCTGACCCTGGGCTGAGTCCTGTCCACGAACAGCTTCCCTTGGCTTCCGGAATGTTTTCAACATTGTAAAAATGTCATTGGCAGCATTTAAAAATCAAGACTTTTTCTTTGCCCAAAATCTCCCATCAACCTAGATTGGGATGGCTTCTCTGGGCACTGGGCCTATTCCCTTGTGGCTGCAGACGCTGCCCGGTCAGGCAGGGCTTGAGCCCCATTTGTCCCTGTCAGAACCCATTCCCCAGGGTCTCACCCTGGCCTCTTCACAGGATCACAAGACCCTGCCCTGGGTCCCATGTGGTCAGGTGTGAGCAGTGTGGGGACTGGCACTGGGAGGTTGGGCCCTGGGGTTCCTCTCTTACACCGGGGCCTGGCACACAGTACGCCCGCAGGACTTTGAATGTTCTTCAGTGTTTGTTGTTCAGTGAAGCCGAAAGCCCCCATACCTTCCTAGGGACACACACTAAATCCAAGCCTGGCTGGAATGTGACAGAGGTTGGCCAGGGCCAGGGTTTAAAAATACCCAGGGCCAGCGGTCGCGAGGTGCTCAGAGGTGTTGACACTGCCAGGCAGGGGCTGGTGGGCCCGGTGCCCAGCTCTGCCCCACAAGCTGGCCAGGGGTCCCCACAGCTCCCAGGGTGGGGGTGGCCTGGGGTGAAGGTGGGGTGGATGTTGAACACAGGGCCCCTCCCCCAAGCCCGCTTAGGGAAAGGTCAGTGCTGTTTACAAACAGCATCTGGTGACATGACATAATTCTGCACACAGGGTCACCAGGCAAGGCCCAGCCAAGGCGGCCTCCCTGAAGTTTCCACACCTCGATCTGGGTGATGAGGGAGCCAGCCCTCACTCACACTGTGGTCTTCCTGCCGAGGCCTTTGGAGTCCGAAATGCAGGCCGAGCCAGGGAGCCACAGTCAAAAATAACAAGACACAGTGACTTGAGGGCCGGACAGGGCTGGGCAAGTGCTGCCCAGGCATGCACTGGCTGCCAGGTGCTTTAGCGGCCTGAATTCACCAGTCTCCAGAGGTGTCGTCATCCTAACTGGGGAAACTGAGGCCCAGGGAGTGATGCTCTGCTTGGAGTTCCCTAAGTCAGGGGCTATACTGGTGACAAGAAAGTGGGGTCCTATGGTCATTCTGCAGTGCTGATCCCTGCAATAGTGCCTGGAGGCAGCTTCCCCAAGCTGGGCTGTACTGCACGGCCCTCGAGGGCCCCTGAATCCCTGGGCAGCCCCAGCTTTACAGGTGCCCAGGCTGGAAACCAGGCCACCGGGACATCCTAGGCTCTGCCCAGAAACACCCTCACCCCAATCCCCTCCCGCAGTAGGGTCAGGGTACATAGGAGGCTTGGATTCACCCTTCCCTGTGTCTGAGTCAAACATGGATCCCGCCTAATGCGACTGACCCTGAGGCACTGGAAAGGACAAAAGGGATCAACAGCGACAAGTAAATTAAGCACCCTATTTTAGAAGGCAGCAAGGACTAAGGAAACTGGGTGTGGTGGTGCCTGCCTGTGATCCCTGTACTCTTTGAGGCTGAGGCAGCTGGATCCTAAGTTGTGACTTAGTGAGATATAGGGGCAACTTGTGATTTAGTGAGACCATGTCCTACCACAGTGTTGGGGCTCAGTGCAGAAGCCCTGGGTTCATCCCAGTAGCGGTAGGAGGTAGCCAGAAGTGTCTCAGTTGGGGCCTGTCCTATAGGGGGTGGGCGGGCTCATGGGTCTGTGCTTTTGGACCAGAAGTCCAGGCAATCCCAAGACTCTGTGTGGGGCAGGAGGAGGTCCTGCCTCATGGAGACCCGGTGGCTCCCTCCCCGAGGCCGGCCTTCCCTCCCTTCTTGCAGGTCCCTGTACCCTGCAGGGCTACCAGATCCCTTCTCACCAGATTCCTGAAGAGATATGTGGCCCCAAGTTACCTGAGTAACCATTTTAAGCCAGAGCTGTGACTGTTGCCGCATCTATTCCATTCGGGGAGGAACTAAGGCCAAGGGAGGTTATGCCTCTTGTCCAGGCTTATCAGCTAGCAAGTGCCAATGCACTGTCCCCCGAAGAACCTCCCCACGGCCACAAAGAGCTAAGCCAGGCTTGAGGGTGGGGATGGGCAGGGGTGGGCAGGGGAGGGCAGGATCTGCAGCGCTCAGCTGGAGCAGTTGTTCCCTGAGGTGGGGAGTACTACACTCATACCCATTCTACAGATGACAAAACCGAGGACCAGAGAGAGCAATTCCATGTCAAAAGTCACACAGCCGGCCACGTGTGTCCCTTCTGCAATTTTACTGGACTTGTTATCTACTTCCTGGGCTGGTAGTGGGGGAGTTGCCAGGGGCTTGATGGCCACATGGCATTTTCTCAGCTGGGACAGAATGAGGAGAGGCTAGGGAGGGCCAGATAGCTCAGCAGGATTAAAGCGCCTGCTTAGGCAGATGCAGGGACCAGGGTTCAATCCCTGGCGTGCTGTGCTGGCCCAACCCCCAGGGTGCACTGAGACAGAGATTGAGACTGGACGTGGTGGAGCATACCTATAATCCCAGCACTTGGGAGGCTGAAAACAGGAGGATCACTCTGAGTCCAGTCTATGTAGTGAG
>NDGN011471084.1:0-11091 GCA_002564285.1 Tympanoctomys barrerae | reverse complement strand
TTTACCTTTGCAATAGGAACAATGGCTTGAGGGTATTTCAGGAATCAGCAAAGCCTCTCCAAGTATCAAGTTCTCTTGGAGGAGACTTTGAACTTGGACTTTTCAGCAATGCTGAAAAGGTAAGACTTTGATTGTTAGAGATGGATGAAATACATTTTGCGCCAAGAGAGGTGCACAAGTGTTGGGGGGTGGGGCGCAGGGGCAGAATGTTATGGCTGATGTCTAGATTTCCTCCCAGAGCTCCACGTGCTCCTACACAGCACTTCTGAAAAGTGATTGGATTGGGAGGGCATTATCGCTGGCCTGCTGTGATGAGGTGGCCTGGGTAAAGAGGTGGTCACTGGGGATGTGACCTGGAAGGTGCCTGTCCCTTCTCTGTGCTTGGCTGCCATGAAATAAAAGCACTCCTCTGCCACACTCCTCTGCCACGCTGTTTCTTCTTTGGAACCACCTGGCCATAGACTAAAGCATGAACCAAACTGAACCCTCTTTCAGTTGTGAGTATCAGGTACAATGGGGCCTCAGCTCATGAGCTCAGTTTTCTCCACAATTCTAGCTGCAAACCAAATCAAATTTCCCCAGAAGGTTAACGTTGAACCTAACCATTGAATTTGATTTGTGTTTTGTCCAACGTGCTTTGCAGTCAGAATCATGGAAAGTATCAGGTTCACGAACTGAGGTGCCACTGTACTGTGTCCCACTGATGAAAATAATTACAATAGCATATATGTAGAATGCCTTGTTCTTTTTAACAGCTGCATAGTATTCCATAAAACTATACAGAGCCTATTTATTACCTTATTGATGAACATTTGGGTTTTTGGTTTTATAAAATTGAGGCAGTCAACATCTTTATTTTTATATGTGCTTCCTGGGCACACAAGGGAGTATTTCTGCCCAGAGGTAGAACTGCTGGGCATGTGCATTTTCCATTTTAATGGTTCTGCCAAATTGTCTTCTGACACAGCTGACTAATTCATACTCCCACTGGCAGTATAGAAATGTGCCAACATTTTCAAACATTATAACTTTTGCCAATATTATGTGTAAAAAATATCTTATTTAATTTTTATTTTCCTCGTCTTTAGGATATTTTCGAGTATTTTTCTTATGTTCATTATATTTTCACTTGGCAAAATACTGCTAGTATCTTTTAGTGATTTTTTTGTATTAGTATTTTTAGATCTTTGTATTGATTTGCAGGAATTCCTGACACATTCAAGATTTAGATCTTTTGTTTGGTTTAAGGTTTAAAGTAATGTAGTTTTCCAGCTTGTTGTTTTTCATCTTTTAATCTTGTTTATGGCATCTTTTCCATACCAGTTTCTCCTACTATTCTAGAGTTGGATAAACTCTCAAACTTTTCTCTGAGGTCTTTTGTGTGTGTGTGTGTGTGTGTGTGTGTGTGTGTGTGTGTGTGTTGAGACGTCTCTTCTCTGATTAGGTAAGCTCAGGGACTGGGGTTCGATCCCCAGTACCACATGGCACACTGACCCCACCCTTTGGTGCACTCAGCTGGTAGCTGAGACCCGGAGTGGTGGCACACATCTGTAATCCCAGTGCTGGGGAGCCTATGAACTGGAAGATCACTACAAATCTGAGCTGCATAGTGAGATCCTGTACCAAAAACATTGAAAAAAAAGAAGATTTCAGGGTCACTGTCTTAGTTACTTTTTACTCATTGCTGGGACAAATACCCAACACATATTCCGCTGGCTCCAAGGCAAACGACAGCAGTTTATGGCAGCAGAAAACAATGAAGAGCAGAGGAGGAGCTGCAGCTGAAGATCCCGGCTCTTCCCAAGTGGTGCAGCTACAAAGATCAAGCTCCTCCTCCGAAGACCGGGACTTCTCCACTGGACACCCCGCAGGGCAGCCAGAAAGCCCTCCTCTACTCCCTTTTATATACACTTTTGTGCTGAGTCATTCTGGGCGGCCCATGGCCCTAGGGTGGAACCAATCGCAAGCTACCGTGAGCCTGAGCGCCCCCCCATGCCCGAGCTGCAGGAGCTGATTCAGCCAAGTTGACACAATGTGTTAACTACCACAGTCACAAAATATTTTCTTGTATTTCTTTTAGTGTTGTATAGATTTTTGTCTTATACATAGATCTCCAGGGGTGGTGGTTGTTGATAATGATGTGAGGTAAAAATTAGTCTTTGATCTTTTTCCATCTTCCAGTTGATCTTCAGTGTCACACAAGATGAGTCACTCTCCTCCTGTGAAAAGAACCGCCACACCTTCCCAATTTGTGATCTCGTTCTGAATTCTCTTTTTTGTCTTCTTCCTTGATTTTTTTTTTCCTGTAGTAATTCGCACCGTTTCAGTTTATTCTTATTTTGTTTGGTTTTTGTGGAGGGTGTTACCAAGAATTGAACTTAAGACCTTGTGTTTGCCAGGTAGGTGCTTGTGCCACTGTACTATATCCCTAGCCCTTTTTCTTGTTTTAAAATAGGTTTTGCTGCCCATTAGGAAACAGTGTTTCCTGTTCTACTGTAGATTTAGATAATTGTATCTCAGAGTGGCTTTTATGCCTGAGGAATCTGTTTCTCGTGGCATTGTTCAACATTTGCCAAACCTGACTTCACTTCCTGTCGGTGGGGTACCATGAAGAGGGGCCCAGTAGCTACTTCCGGCTTAGATCTTGTTGAAACGTCCCCCAGGTGTGGTGATTTCCAAGCCAAATCCCTCAGACTTAGGGAAATATGCTGTCTTCTGAAAAGGCCAACCCCTGGGGATGCTGGGGAATTTACTAGGTGACCTGAACACTCCCATCCTACTCTCCTGGGAGCAGAGGAAAGACTTGGAGCCCTAGAGGGGAGCTGGAGGACAGAAAAGATAGCCCTGGCCCTGAGGAAAGGACTGAAGGTTCCAGGGTCAAGTGAGGCAGGTGGACTCTGGCTAAGAGCCAAGCGCTGGGGCTGCAGCAGGCTTCCTGTCTGGGACGCCATAGGCATGACTCTGGAGTCCTTTGGCCCCAGTAGTCAGTTGCAGGATTTTCTGTGTTATTTCTTCTGCTTCAGGTATGTTTACTTAAGTGACCAGGTCTATGATAGGTCTATTACAGGAACTTATATTACAGGCTCACACTTGCCTGGGATCCAGGCTGCGGGTTTCCACCTCCACTTCATGCCGGCTGCTTATGCTAGCAGCACCCTTATGCCCCGAAGCTGACTTGCCAGAACCGCGGGAAGTGGGATCTGGGCTGCCCCCTCCCTCTAGTGCCCCCTGTGGGAAGAAGTCCTGAAGGGTGAGGGTCAAGCTTGGATTTCGTTATGAGCCTACACGCAGGACGCTAGGCTGTGTAAGTCATGAGACAGGCATAGAGGAACAGAAAGTGCAGGTCCCCTGTGGGACGAGGCCAGCTCGCTCCATCCGAAGGGTGCTTCCAGGGCCTCAAGTGTTGTAAATTCCCACCTGGGCCAGTGTTTCACAGCCATGGCCAATTCTGCCACCCCCTTCTTCCAGGGGAGATTGGGCATGACCTGGAGACGCTGTTAGTCGTCCTGACCAGGGGCAGAGTGTGTGGAAGCCAGGGTCCTAGTGGGAAAACAAGGCAGTCTCCCCCTCAAAGGTTCACCCCATCCCTGATGGTGGTGATGGGCTTGGGAAGCTGTGGTAGAACCTGGTGGATCACAGGTTGTCTTTCTCCTCCTCTCTCTTGTAGACCACAAATGCCTGACCCTCTATCTTACAATGGGTTATTATGTGATATTCAAATAATGAAGTCAGCTTTCCCATCTGAGTCATTTACAGATCATTGCTTTTCTACTCTGGTGGGAAGTCTGATCAGTGTTAAGACACTTGTCGTGGGTAGCTCTTATCGCTCCCAACTTACAGATGAAATTGAGACTTGTGGGGAGCACAGCAAGGCTCCCCCTCACTGGTCTCTTATCTTCCCACTACCTGCCCCGTGCTGCTGTGTACATTGCGTACTACACGATGGTGCCATTTCTCAGGGATCACTATTCACGTCGCAGACATCCCAGATTTGTTCCAGCGCAGACATCCCAGATTTGTTCCAGTAATTTTCTTGGTAGATGGCAGTGAAGTGTCTTATTTTGGCAAAGTCAGGAATGTAAAGACTCTATAGACACTGTTTTCTAATGGATGGCAGTAAAGCTTCTAGAAAAGTTTATGCCTCTTCCTAATGCTCACTGTGGTGTTAACTGGTAGCTTTGCATGTGTTACTGCCTGGGAGTTTTCCTCTCTGCCTAAGTAGGAGTCAGCCCTCCTCACTACCCGTGGTACACTGGTACTCGCTCTTGTAGAGTGGTGTAGGCCGCAGAGTGTGGATTTCCCAAACATGGCTTGTGCTGGAGAGGTGCAGCACCTTGAGATTGGAGTCATGGGACAAACAGAATGGCTTTGGGATCTGGCTTTGGTTGTTCACAATTCCTTTGGAGGTTAAGCCACCCCACACTTGGGCTGCCGCAGAGCAGGCAGTGGGCGGTTGCTCGCAGCCAGGCTGCTGAGGGCCAAGCCGTGTGCTGCGTAGGTCTTGAGCAGTGGCAGGCACTGGGCTCTAAGAATGGTGGGGCGAGTGCTGGAGCGCTGATCCACTGACAAGCTCCACGGAGGCCCCTTGGATATAGTGACAGTCAAGACACAGGACAACATCACTGCCGGGGGTGGGGGGTCTTTGTAGAAGTGGTGCCCCCTCACTCCCCCTTCACAGTCAGGACACCGCCCCCCACAGCACTGTCCTGTGCTAGCTTTCTTGTGGGGTCACATGGGGAATTAGAGCAGAAAGGCCGCTGCAGTTGCTTCTCTTGAAGAGGCCTTCCTTTTTCCATTTATGCAAATACATTGGCATTCAGAGAATTAGTCTAATAAGAAACATGGTCTCATATAATGCCTTGTAGCTACCCCTGTTGGGTTGGAGATGGAGTGTGTAAAGGAATTACAACCCCATTTTATAATCTGAGTAAGAGAGACTGGCAGATTCACCTTGCCCGGTGTGTGCCAGTGCCCTCAGTTTCCAGTGAGAAGCTCCCCATTCCCTGGGGGCGACGTGTGTGCAGTGAAAGCAAGGTGAGCAGGAGGCGGTGGCCCTCATGAGGCAACGCGCAGAGGCTGGGGGCCACAGAACAAGGCAGGCCCCCGTGGTGGGAGCTCAGGCCCCGTCCTGGGAGGAGAAACCTAGCCTGGGCCCTGACAGGCTTGAGGGTATTCTAGCTGGTGGCAGAGTACCCCAGACCTGATCTAGGGGACAGCGCCATCTCAAGGAAGAGCCTGGGTCACAGAGATGGTAGTTTCCTGGAGGAAATCCCTGAGGGCTGCACCCGCCCCTCAGGAGGCTCAGAATTGAGCAGCCGAAGTCACACAGCATGTCCAAGATTGGAATTAGCGTGTGATCAGATGCCCTGGCGCAGCTCTCCACCAAGGGGTCTATTTCTTTAAGAAATATATATTTTTTTAATCAAGAATGAATTTCTAAAATTAGGTTTCTATCCGTCTGAATGAGCTAATTAGGTGAGAAAGCCTAACTTTTAAAGATTCTGTAGGCTTCTGGCTGGCATGTTTAAAAAAAAGTGGCAGATGTATTCGAGCTGAAGAAAACCCAGAGTTTGATAGCTGTGTCTAGAAACCACACTCGATGGTGCTGATACAAAGAAGGTCTTGGGGTCTGTAGTTTGCACCCCAACATGGGGTCATTTCCAGTGGTCAGGTGAGCATAACCTGTATTTTAATTGGACTGACAGCATGCCTGGGGTGATCCCCAGAGCCCCAGAGGATGCTGGTCATATCAGCACAGTGTGAATCACTTCCCCTTGCAGACCCAAAAGTGCTGGGCTTGGACGACAAATGCCACAACTGGCCTAATTCTGAGGGATGCCCTTGGGACCTTTGGCTCCTTCCGTGAATCCTCAGGGGCGAGAAGGGCTGTTCTTGGCTTAAGGGCATTGGCCCACACAGGCATTCCATATTTCTGAAGTGGTCATATTTTTTTGCTTGCATATAAAACTATCATTGCAAAAAAAGTGGGAAGGGAAATGGCATAAATAAAAGTTATCATAAACCTAGAAGTAGGTGTTCATACTTTGATTTATGTGCATATATATATGATATAAATCATATATATTGCTAACCTCATATTGTCTATTAGTCGTATATTTTATACACTTTATATTCTCATTTTCCAAACCAAGTCACTTTTACAGAGTAGCATTCCATGTACACATACCATGGATATATAAACGTACTATGTAATATTTAGAATTATATAATAATATGGTTAACATAGGTCAATATAATCACTTTTAAAGACTATACACTATTCCAGTGAGTGTTTTTTCTTGAGCAATAATATATATATATATATATNTTTTTAGCAGTTTCCATTTTAATATCAAAGGATCCATGATAATTTTGGTTGAAGGATGACACAAGACTGATTGGACAGTAATATTCAGTGAAATTCACTTCAAGATAATAGAGCATTTTATAATATAAAAATAAGTCTTTTAATTAAAAAGAGTATGCGAGAGGTCCAGGGTGTATCCGTAAAGCAGTACGAAAGTACGAAGGCAGAGCAACATCTGGACGCGATTCCACAAGCCACAGGGATCCTAAGCCTCATAGGAAGTTGGATACACGATTTTTTAAAAAGTTTTAAATAATGCAGCTGCTCTTGCTCTCAGGTAAGATGCATCCGAAGGGAGGCTGCAAAAACTCTTAACGACTTGGGGGTTCTCTGGAAGTGACGTACCCTCTCGGGGCTTGTGCAAAAGGCGCTGGGCTGCTTTTTGCACAGGTGGTTGCCCAAACCCATCTGCAAGGGATTTACATTTGCAGTCACACTGAGGATTCAGAATTAGAACTTGGCCCATTTCCATCTTCTAGCGATTCTCAGTATGGTTAAAATGCCCAGATTCCCCAGCATTGTATCTCAGGCAAGGCTGAGTCATGTTCCTTGTGCCGTTTTGAGGAATCACTGAGGTGGCCTCCCCTGGCTTTCCTGGGGCCATGGTGTAGGAGGGCAGTCTCTCGGCAGAGGCTCCATGTCCTCTGTGCTGTGGGACCCCAGGACCTCCGTGGCCACCTGAGGACTGCCCCACTCATGTCCACTGGCTTCTGATGCCCTGCACACACATTTTACATCCCTGGAAAGCAGGACTTCCTCTCGCTTCTGCTGTCGCCACCGGCCCAGCGTCAGGCTGTCCATGTGGCCACAAGCTTGAAACTGCTCGTCCTCTCGTCCATCTGGAGGCCCAGGTGCCTGCCCGTCACCCACTACTGAGCAATAGTATATTTAATTAATACCTAATTACAGGCCTTTAGGTTATTTCAATTTTTAAATATGTTCATAACAGTGATGTCATAAATGTTTTGTGATGCTAAATCTTTTTGTACATTGACATATATTCTTTTTTCTACATGCAGAACTGCCAAATCAAAGGGGATATGCACTTAAAAAAATTTTTTTTTTGAGACAGGGTCTGTGTATATATAGCCCAGGATGGGCTTGAACTCACTGTGGAACCCAAACTGGCCTCAAACTCACAGCAATCCTCCTGCCTCAGCCTCCTGAGTGCTGGAATCACAGGTGTGTACCACTGTGCCCAGCTTAAAATTGGCAAACTTCGTTGGAATGTGTGAGAATTCCCACTTCCCCATGGTCCCTTGGGTGCTGTACCAGCCGTTCTTTCTCATCTTTCATTCTGAGAATTTCATCTTCTGGTCATTTTCAGTCAGATCTTTGGTTAACGATGCTTTGTATTTTTTTTTTCTTTTTTGTAAATTGTCCTCTTTTCTATTAGAGTGTTTGTCTTTCTCTTATTGAATAGTAAGAGCTACTTCCATATTAAATAAAATGACTCAGGTTATAAATTGCAAGGTTCTTTCTATTTGTTGTCTTCTATTTATAGATTTCTGTGTGTGCATAGGAATCTGTGGATTCAGAAGCCATTGTTCTCCTGTAACTCTAACTTTATAGAGTTAGGAGCTTTATAAGGACCAGGTTTTCAACGACGTACCTGTGAGATGTCTGCAGTGTCATCTGACACCTGTCCCCCTTTGGAATAGCCCTTGTTCTAAATGCTGGCATCAGAGAGGGATATGGCATCACTTCTGCTTCTGATCTCTCAGAAGGGCTTAGTCACTTTCCAAATTCACAGACAAGTTCCTGCAAATGGGAACCGGTGCCGCGTGCTCTTTCACTGGGCCATATCTGCATGCCTTCCTCCTTCATGGAAAGCTGTGTGGAAGTTGGAAGGGACTAGTTTGTGTAGCTGTTTTGCAGGGTGAATCATATTGTCCCGTTGATATGCTACAAGTGCACTGATGTGTTCTCAAAAAACTGTAGCACCCACCCAAGATGCTAATACATAGTTAAGAAAATGCCACAGCCTGTTACAGCTGCCCAGTGACCAACTTTCCATGGAGTGGCACTCCCTGAGGGGCAGCAGGCCAGGCAAGCCACCTCCAGAGCCAGCTGCATAGGGCCATTGCAGGTGACCTCATGTCTGGGTCCTGGCACTGCTGTGCCTAGTTGAACCACCTGTAAGCTTTCAAGATTTCTTTATAAAGTACTGTCCTTGGGCTCTGCTGTGCCTGCTTAGCCCTCCTCACACCAGGGGCAGAGGAAGAAGAGAACCCACTACACTTACAGATCTCTAGACAGTTCCTTGGCCGTCACTACCAATTCCTGCCCCCCTTTCAGAGTCTGTTGTAGGGGGAGGGAGAGTGCCACACTGGTGTGAGCATCCACGGTGGAGTCATGGAGACTCAGGGTGTAGTCTGAGCACAGCCAGAGGGTACCAAACACGGTGCTGAGGGCTTCTTACAAGGACACTGACTGGGGTCCGGGATGAGACCCAAGGCGCTGTTCTTTATCAGGAACTGTTGAAGAGTAGCAAGAGTAGCAACTGGAGCAACCAGCTCCCACTGGCATGGAGCCAGGTCTGTGGTGCAGACCTGGGCCCTAGACCTAGGGTGTGGGAACAGTCTGTCCTTGGCCTGAACCTGTGCTACTAGACAAAGTGCACCAGACGTCTCTTCAAGTAGGAGAAGATCAGTGAATTTCCCAAATGGCCTACTCGGTGCCATTTGGTCTCCCTGTCCCCCACCTTTCTGTTCAGTACCACAGAAGCCAGACAATGAGTTAGCTGCAATACCACTCTCCTCAAACTGTCAGGGAGGAAGAGAAACCAAATATGGACCCAACCCAAGTCTTTTTTGTGGTCAAAGCTTACTGGGAAGTAAACTTTTAGTCTTGCTACCCACGCAGCAATCCATATCCCTGCCAGTGGCTGCTGATAAGATGGGGCCCTCATGAGGAGATAGCCTGAGAGCTGACCCTAACTAGCAGATGGCCACCACTATTGATGAGCTGGATCTGAGTTGGGCAAGCTGGCTCAATCCCAGGAATTATGAGTCCATTCTTCTCTCTTTTTGTGGTATGGGGATGCGGGTGATAGAATAGAACATCTCCGTTTTCTCACTCAAGAAGTATTTGCCAAGCTCTCCTGTGTTGCAGGCCTTAGCAGAGAGTGAGAAGGAGGCACTGGATGTGTTACGTCTTGATTTTGCAAGGGCGCCTCATGGAGTCACTAAAGACATCTGTGGGAGGCTGATGGTGGCCCTAAAGACATCTGGCCCTAATCTCTGAAACCCATGAACATTACATTACACAGTGAAGACTTCGCGAAGACGTTTAAGGGTCTTGGGGTAGAAAGATCCTGGATCACCCAAAGGGTTCCTGGATGTCATTATATATACCGGGAACTATGATGGAAGCTGAGGGAGGTTCTGTGGCACACACAGAAGAGGAGAAGATGTAAAGGGAGAACACAGAAAGATGGAACGATGCCAGAGGGAAAGAGTCCTCACACAAGGGAACAGCACAGCCACCAGCCACAGAGCACCACGGTCCTGAAGCGGAAGAAGCAAGAGCCACTGGGGGGTGTGGCCTTGACTCTGCCCCAAGGAAGCGCGTGCCAAACTTCTCACCTCCACAACTGTCAGAGAATTAAATCTGTGTTTCTGTAAGCAAAGTTGTGGTTCCTGGTCACATAGCCCCAGGGCCATCTTTGTAGGTATAGTGGAAGCCTGGGTCTAGAAGACAGTTCATGTGAGTAGAGTCCCAGCTACCTGCCCAACACTCACTTGGGAAATGTTTACTGAGTGACTACAGTGCTCCAGGCACAGGACAATAAGCTTGCTATGTTTGAATAAGGCAGACAGTATCCCTACTGATACTGTCTCAGTATCAGTAGTGGGAGGCAGTGGGTAAATAAAAAGTGTAAAGGGGTGATTTTAGCTAGAGGTAAGTGTTTTCAAGAGAATTAAATAAGGCAATGTGGAGTTGGTGGGAGTAGGAAGGCCTTTGTGCTACCATATTGTGAGGGCTAAATCCTAAATATCAAGAAGGAGTTGCCTTAGACAAAAGGCTTTCCAAGGGGAGGAGGTTTCTAGCACAAAGGCCCTGGGGTGGGAATGAATGTGCTTGAGAAATAAGTGACAGGAGCAGTATGTTGGGTCATTTTGATGGTCAACCCAATTGAATTGAGAAGTGCCTGAGAAATTAATAAAGCACAGTGTGGGTGTGTTGGTCAGCTGCATCCAGAGCCCCTTAGCATGGGGGACTGAGCAAGGAGCCCCATCCCAAATGTGGCTGATACCATCCAACAGGCAGGGGGAGCAGATGGAACAGAAGGGGATGAAGGCGGAGGCCCACCGGAGCTTCCCCTCCCCTCCCCAGCCCCTGCCTCCCTCCCGGCTTCCTCCTCTCTGAGCAGCCCTCCTCCACCAGGCCCTTGTACCATCATATTCCTGCTTCACCACAGCCCTATAAATAGTGGGGCCAGGTGAGCAGTGACCTTTGACCACAAGCCCAAATAAATCTTTTCTCCTTTGTCTCAGGCATTTTGCCACAGCAACAGAAAGCTATCACAACCAGATCTCACCAAACCCATGTAGAAAGCAAGTACCCACGGAAGGCTCAGGGGTCTGTCTCAGATCCTCTCCTATAACTGAATCGAACATAAGAAATCTTGTTTGTAAAGCTTCTGGTAAGACTTATGTAATATTTGGTTCTAGTCAGGGGTTAGGTTTTAAAATACCTCAGTGAACTTGCATGCCCCCCCC
>NDGN011471076.1:0-10326 GCA_002564285.1 Tympanoctomys barrerae | reverse complement strand
GGGGATTGAACTCAGGCCTTTGCCCTTGCCAGGGAAGCACTTATTCCACTGAGCCATCTCCCCGGTCCATTCCAGCTACTTGGAAAGCTGAGGCAGGAGGACTGCAAGTTTGAGCCCAGCCTGGGCAGTAATTTAGTGAGTCCCTGTCTTGGAATAAAAAAATAAAAAAGGCTAAGTATATAACTCAGTGGCAACTTGCCTAACACAGAACCCTGAAGATTCAATTTTCAGAAGTGTGTGTTTATCTTCTGAAGAAATAACAAATAAATGGTTAGTAAGTCATTTTTTTAAATAAGAGCTGTCAGTCATGGTGGTTTATGCCTGTAATCCTAGCACTTGGGAAGCTGAGGCAGGAGGATAGCCATGGGCTACATAGTGAGTTGAAGGCCAGCCTAACCTACATAGCAAGACCCTGTTTAAAAAAAAAAAAAATGAGGGAGTATGTGGCATTTTCTCTTGTGTGATTGAAGGGAACTGTTTAGTACTCATGAGGATCTTGAAATTAATATATCTTGCAGGCATTTACCGGCTCTTGATTGAATTCTAGAGCTAGTGATACAAGGCCTTGGAGGATAGAGATGATGACCTGGGGTGGGGAAAGTGAGGGAGACAAAATTGGCCCCCTATAATCCCAGAGACACATCAAAGGTTGCTTCCTGAGAAGAAATCTCAGCACAGTATTGCTGTTGATTTCTCTGGTCTCAGAGTTTGAGGGCTGAGTGTAGACCAAGGAGTTCCATAAGCTGGCAGGATAGTCCAATCCCGGATCAATGGAATTTCTTTGGTTTATATAGCCGCAGATGGAATACTCCTTGATAATGGCCAATTGGAGGAGAACTTTGCACTCTTTTTAATAGATATGGCCAGTTACCTCTCCTTAGATATGGCCAAACCTCTTGATAAGTTTGGTTTTTCTCATTGAGTTTGGCTGTAGTTGTGTGTTCTGGCTGTGTGTTGGACTTCAGTTCAGCGTAACTATATTGCTTCTGGTTTGGCATGAGACACATGTACATCCATCAGCCTGACCATTTATTACATCTGATGTTTGCTTGCTGATCACCTCCTTTTGCAGTGAGAATAAGCTCACCCTGCTATAGTTGTTGGTCCACCTCCCTTCACAGGCAGTGGCAAAACCACTTGCTGTGGTGCACTGGTTACGGATGCTGTAAACATGCGCCACTGTGACTTTTTAGGGCACCAAGAGGTTAACTCTCACTTGTTAGCATTTTCCAGACAGTAACCACCATCCTGAGTATTCAGTGAGCAGTTGGAAGTGACCAGCAATTCTCTGAAAACCTTACATACCTTGTCTGTCTTCAACCTCTAAACAACTGTACAAGAAAGAGAGCTGCTCAGGCCCAAGAACTTGTTCACAGTCATCCCTCACTGGTGATAGGTGCAGCCAAGATTTGAATCTGGGAAGTCTTTTGGTCTCTGAGAGTATGAGATAAATGTGTGAAATGAAATCTGGAGATATAACTGAGTGGTAGAGTGTTGGTCAGCATGCACAAGGCCCTGGGTTTCATCCTTAGCATCACCAAAAACAAACAAACAAACAAAAAAGCCTGCCATTGAGCTTTAGTTCTGTAGCGCTACCTGCTTCTCCAGTTAGTGTGACATGGGCATAGCTCAGTCTTTTTATTTTTTGTTTATTATTTTTCAATTTTTTGTTAATGTAATATTTTTGTTAATATTTTTATTATTTTTAGAATCTTAGCTGTCAACTTTATTATTTAATTTAGTCATTTTTTGAGGTGGAGTCTCACTATTTTGCCAAGGCTGTTCTTGAGTTTGGAATCCCCTTACCTGGATTCCTTGAGCTTGGAATCCTTTTGCCATAGCCTGCCATAGCTGGGATTTTAGGTGTGTACCACCCTGCCCTTGCCAAGACTTAGTGTTTACATCAGTCTTTCAGGAACCTGATCTGGTGTTGGGCAACACAGCAAGTGCTGTGGAAGGGAGCAGTGTGGCAGAATGGTCACGTGTGCAATACTGGAGCCAGACTGCCTGCGTTCTGATCCTGCCTCACCTGTAACTGTGGGGTTGGCATTGACCTTGAGCACATAGCTCACCTGAGAGTCCTCTTCCCTGTTCACTTGATGAAAGAAAAAGTTAGACAAGGTGTATGAGGTCCTGAGAACACTGCTGGGTACCTTCAGGTGTTCACTAAGTATTTGGGTGGCAGTTACTACCTGGAAAGTACAGCAATCTCTTGTTAACTCTTAGCAGCCCTTGAAGGAAAGGCTGATATGGTACCCATTGGTGAGTTGCAAACTGAGGCCACAGGAAACGGTGGTGAGCAGTAGAATTAGAACTCAAACCTGGTACCCTCTAGGGTGCATAAACCCCAAACACATGTGTTTCATGCTAGCTTTGTGCTCCATGCCCTGCCAGTACTAGCTCCAAAGACTGGGGGTTAGGGTTTAGGCCAGTGGACCAGGAGCATCTCAGGGGAGGCCAACTATAGCCTACCAACAAACTAACAGGGCCATGAATTGGAACTTGCTAGGAACTGGAGAGTCAGGTTTAAAACAGAGAATGTGGCTGTGTTTGAAAAAAAATTTTTTAATCTTTTATTTATTTGGTGCAGGGTCTTGCTACATAGCTTGGACTCATAGTGATCCTCCTATCTCAGCTTCACGAATGCTGGGATTACAGTTGTGCACCATCACACCCAGTTTCAGTGACCAGCTTGGCATCTGGGGCCCAGGGCTGGCACAGCATGTGGTACTGGGGATTGAACCTGGGTCCTTGTGCTTGCCAGGCAGGCGCTTAGACTGCTGAACTATTGCCCTAGTTTCTGATTTTGTTTTAAAATTTAGCCCCTCCCCTACCATCTCTTCCATGCTAGTGATCTATTTCCCAGGGGACTGGAAATTAATAAATACTTACTGAGTGCTCCTTTGTGCCTTTAAAACTGTGGCTTTAAGCTACATATCTTAACAAATATTTGGAGTATAATACTGTGATTTAATACACGTGCACAGTGAGTAACCAAGTCAGGCTAACTAGCATCTCAATTTCCCCAAACATTTATCTTATATTGGTCATTTATTTTGTATGGGTCAACTTTTTGTCCCTGTAACTAAATGCCTGACTTAGACAATCTGAAAGAAAAAGTTCATTTTTGCTTACAGTTTCAGAGGTTTTAGTCTGTGGTGACTGATTCCAGGCCAGAAACCTCATGGCAGAAAGCACAGCAGAGGAAAGCTATCACTTCATGGCAGCCTAGACACAGAATAAGAGGGAAAGAGCCAGAAAGGAGGGGCCCAAGCTCCAGAACAGTGAGCTTCATTCTTTCCATGATTCTGGTCACAAACTGAATAGGATGAGAACCAGGTCATATTTCCCCATAATGCCAGTGTTGAGCTTATACATAGAGTTTGATTTGGTTCTTGTCCAATTTGGTTTGCAAGCAGAATCATGGAAAGAATAACTATGTGAACCGAGGTACCCTGTATTGTCCCCCAAGATTAGGCCCTCATGACCCACCACCTTTACCAGCCTCCACCTCATAAGTCTCCATCACATTAAGGTCTCATAAACGGATTAATGTGGCTGATGAAGTATCATGATCTGGTTGTCTCTGGAAATACCACTGACTCACAGAAATGTGCGCTACTACTTTCCTGGATGTTTCTCATTCCAAGCAGAGTAATAATCAAGTTTAGCCATCATCTATTTTTTGTTCATTTGGTTTTCTTTTGTATTTCTTGATACAGGGTCTCACTATTAGCCAGGCTGGCCTCGAACTTGCAGCAATCCTCCTGTATCAGCCTCCTAAATGCTGGTATAATAGACATGTGCTACTATGCCTGGCACCATCACCTGTTTTTATGTGCTGGTGTCTTTAGATTCATCTAGTTGTATTTGAAGTACATTATAAATTATTATAAACTGTAGTTACTGTCCTGGGCTGAAGAACGTCAGAACTAATTCCTCTTGTCTGACCATATCTTGGGACCCATTCTCTTTGTCACCCTCTTCCCATCACCCCCAGTCTCTAGTGACTACCATTCCATTTTTTTCTAAGAGATGGATATTTTTAGTTTCTACAGATGAGTGAGAACATGGAATATTTGTATTTCTGTGCCAAGCCAGTGATTTTTGTAAGCAAGATCTCATTTTAGCCTGTGGTGGAGCCACCGTTGTCTCTGATTTACAGGAAACTGAGGTTCATCTGGTTAGGGTCCTTTGGCTCATAAGTAGGTCTGAAAGTTGGGTCCAGATCTGCCCTGACACATTTGCATATTTCTGTTAGTCCAAGTGACCTGTCTACTTTTTTTAGAGGAAAATCTTTTCCTATTTCTGTAATCTCTTATCAAAGCTGTTTAAGCAAAAGTATTCCAGTTGTTTCCTTGGAAGGCAAGGGCTTGTCCTATGAGAGCCTGGACAAGCTTTCTAGCTGGTTGCTGCCTTAGCTCCTCCACATCCAGACAGAATCCCAGGGCCTTGTCACTTCCCTTCCACTGTCTACCCATTCTAGGACCAGTGTCTTTCTCCTACCTTCTGTTCTTAACCAAGACTCTTTCCAGGGAAGCCTGCCTAGTTCTTTCACGTCTCCTCTTGGGTCACTTTGAGGCATTGCTTTCCTTCGCCAAGGTGCCAAGAAGCTCACTTAAAGGACTGCGCCTACCTGCTGCAGAGGCAGGCTCACCCGGTGTCTCCTACTAAAGTGTGAACATCACAGACATCTGTGTGAGCAGTGTTTTGGTAGCTGGCTGGGAAGGCTGCATAGCTGGCTTCCTGCCACCACCAGACTTCCTAGGAAAGCCAGATGACTGTGCATCTGCTTCTTCTCAGGAAACTGGCCTGGCATAGCGTGTCCAAGTTAACCACTGCTGTCACCAACCATATCAGCTCCAGGTGACCTAGGCCTTAGCAGGCCTAAAATGTGAACAGCTTCCTCAGGGCCCACCAACAGGCAGGTCCCTACAAGGATTCTGAGCTGATCTTTTCCTCTGCACTTCTTCCTTACTGTTTTAGTGAACTCTTGTTTATGTTTAAGACTCAGCTCAGTTACCTCCTCCTCCATGAAGCCCTCCAAGACTTCCTCGACCCCCAGTCCTAATCCCAGCCCAACCCCACTCCTTCCCTGGGCCCTGTCACTGCTGCATGGGCCTTATCTCCCTCAGTGTCTGTGTGGCTGCGTGNTAGACCAGTGCTCACCGTCCTGAGGCCAATTTGAGACCCCTGGAGGTGTGGCCATGCCTTCCTCTGCTTACCTAGCACGTGCTGCTCAGGAAAAGGGGTCAGTCAACCCTCTAATTGACTCCCAAGAATCCAACTCCCATTGTTTAGCTTCTGCCAGCCTGTGCTCAGGGCATTATGACAGCCTGACTTCAGTGAAAACCCTCTGGTTGCAAGAAAGCGAGCTCATGGCTCTCACTGATTCTGTGTTATAGTGAGTTGTATTTCATTTTCATATGTATTACAATGTAATAATATAAGTAAAGTACACAATAAATGTAATATACTCGAATTATCCCAAAACACTTGACCCCCATCCCACCCCATTTATGGAAAAGTTGTCTTCCACAAAACTGGTTCCTGATACCAAAAAGACAGGACTACTGCGCTACCTCCTCCCTCCTTTTTTAAAGTTGCTAATGTACATGCAGTAAACAGCATAAAAGTAGAGTAACCTTAGGTATACCATTGGGTGATTGTGTACATACAATTATACTTGTTTGTAATGTAGGTCGGGGGGACAACTTTTTTGGCATCCCATATAGCTGCTTCTCAGTCTGTAGCCGCAGGTAACCACCATTTTGACTTTTAAAGGTGACTTTTTAAAGTTTTAATTTTTAAAAAAATTGTATTCAAATGAGCATGATATCGAAGTTGCCCTCTTAACCATCGTTAAGTGTGCAGTTCAAAGGGATTAAATACATTCTTTAAATGTGTGCTTACATTTAAATGGTGCTTACTTTGTTGGGGCAGAACAACTGCCTAATGTTGAGGCACATGGTATAGAAAGTGAAAGTTCCCCTAAACCTCACTGTCTTCCTCGTAGGGAACCTTTGTTTTCAGTTTGTGTGTCCTTCCTGACCTTTCTCTATGTATTTTCATGCACATATCTGTTAGCCCTAGAACATTTGATGTATATCTATATCCATGTTTTGACCCATAAACTGAATCATTGATTGACTGCTCGAGTGGTTGTAGCTTGCGTCTCACATGTGGCCTGTGCCCAGGTCTTTCAAAGCTGAAGCACCCAGACCTCGTGGGGCATTCTGCATGACTTTGTCTCACAGCCGTGCTACTTCATCTCCTCCACCCAGGCACCCACACCTTACTTGTTATCATCCCTTCTAACCTCTGTCACCAACACTTGGAGAGCTTGCTCTCAGGTCCCCTGTTCTCTGAGAGGCCACCGTCATTGCTGACCCCTGATGATTTTCCTTCCCCAAAGCCTTAGGTTGGAGAAGTACCAGGCTGGGGAGGCAGCATTAGTCTGCAGGGAGGTGCACATGCTTCAAGGAGGAGGTAGACCTGGGGGTCACCTTGAAATCCTGTTGCAAGTCTGAGCTGGCCCTGATCCCAGAAGCCTTCCCAACTCCAGCCCCATTGTTTTCTAGCAGGTGCCTGACTGAGCCAAGACAGTCAGCAAGGAGGCTCCACACCTTCATGCCCTCCTGCAGCCTCCCCAGGGCCCTGGCTGCATTCAGGAGCCTTGGTGAAACCCAAACCTTTAGAATAGGAGCGATGCAGACCTTGTTTGTTTACAGGCTCCTCTCCTCAGGGGCCTGCATTGTGTGCTTTCTTTTCAAGAAGATAAACACAAGGGTCTTTTGAGTTTTGACTGTAGAGTGGGCCTGTAGGCCTCTACTTCTTTGATTAGTTTCATTGGCCTGTTCTTTCATTAATTCAACTCCTAGGGATGTTTGGTTCTTTTTGTCTCCTCTCCCTTTTCTTTTCCTTTCCTTTGCATACAGAATGGCATGGGTACTTAGCTCTACAGTTGTGAACTCCAGCAGCAACCTGGTGAGCTTTTTCTTTTTTTCTTTTTGAGACAGGGTCTTATTATGTAATAAGGCTAGCCTTGCGCTCACTATGTAGTTCAGGCTAGTGTTGAACTTGTGGCAATCCTCCTACCTCAGCCCCCAGAGTGCTAGCATTACTGCCATGCGCCATCACACCAGCACATGTGGATTTCTGCTTACAGCTTCTAACATGGCAGTGTTTTTCTGTGTTTGGTCTTGGTTTTCTGTGTCTGAGAGCTTCAGTCCCTGTGTGGCCTGCTCTAATTCGCTGGAATAGGCAATGATGGAGGAAGTGAGTCACTTCATCTTGGGGCCCTGACTTGCTGGCTGTGTTCAGTTGTACAGCATCTTGAGTGGGTTCTGATGGATGCTGTCTGTCAAGCAGCATAAGCTGGAATGCTCTCATCCCCGAGCTCTGGGTTGTTGGCATCTCTAATATGCTATCAGGATTTCCTGCACAGTGGCATCATGTCTCAATTTATCTGTCATTGTTGTGGTTGAATAATCTAAAACGGGTAAATAAAAATGAATGTTTGGATTTGGATGCTAATTTAGGCCTCAATTGCATTTTCTTCTGAGCATTATTGAAATTAATGGGCTCCTTGAGCACATACCACTTATTGGCAAGGTACAGTGGCCCCCAGAATACAGATAGTGGCTTTTTAGGGTAGATTCATGAGATAGATAATCCATATCAAGATAATGGAAAAGTTTATTCTAAAACTTTTTTTTTTAATTTTTTTTTTTTTAATGACAAAATGATGTCTGAACATTATCCAGAGTCTGGAAATAGACAAATGTTTCAATCAAAATCCTGCCCCCAAACAAATCAATTTCCTTTTGTTTTTACTGCTTTCTAGATATGGTCTGTTTGCATGTATATACTTTTTTCTTTTTTGAGATAAGTCTCACTGTCTTACTGATCTCAAAACAGCTCTTAGGCCTCAGCCCCCTGAGAAGTTGGGACTATGGGCACATGCTACTCCACCTGGCAGTATGTGTATACTTTTTAAAGACTGCTAAATACAGAACTTAGTCTAAGTGCTTGGTGAACACTGGTATTTAAGAAGAGCTTGCTCTCTGGAGTTCATATCCTTGCTGTGTAGCTCAGTAGCTGAGTGACTTCCAGCAAGTCCCTTAGTTCTGGGTTTTGATTTTCTTGAAATGGATTGATACTTCTGATTGTACTGATTGTTAGAAGATTCTGATCCAGGAGTGTGGGGTCTGAACCACACATGACAGGGGCCATTTTCATTTCTCTTTGAGGCCTCTGCCTTTTCCAGAGAAAAGGAGAAACTTTTTGTGTGGAACATGCCAATCTTTGGCCAATCCCTGATACTTACCAGGCTCAGCTTCTGAGGAGACTCAGTATATTTGTCACTTTCCCATCACTAGAACAAAATATCTAACACTTGTAATTTAAAAACAGGAAGATTTATTTTGACTCATGGTTCCACTGGGTTTAGTCCATGGAAATCTGGGTACAAGGCAGAGATAGAATCGTGGAAGGGCCTGGAAGAGGACAAGTGCTCACTACACAGCAGCTGAGAGAAGGAAGAGAAGGGGAAAGCCAGGGACAAAAATATACCCTTTTAGTCATGCCCCCTGTGGCCCACCTCCAGCCACCTCCTAGTGGCTATGTCCAGAACATCTTGCCTTTTCTGCTACTTACTTTTATGATAGCAAGACAGCCTGATGTACCTGTACAGATATGCAGTTTCTTTTACTATGAACTTAAGAGTTTGTGACAACAGCAACATTCTTTAGTTGAGATACAGATTGTACAGTTGACATGTGGGTTTGTGTCGAGGCTCTGCCATCTCCTGCCTGTGCAACATCAGACAGGTCATTCAGTGTCTCTGAGCATTGGCTCCCTTGTCTAAGAAATGAAGGCAAGAACAGTGTTACCTTTTGGGGTTGCTACAGAGTTTATTTTATTTTATTTTGAAGAGTAAAAGCAAAAGCAAAGACAAATAGCAGATACAAAGACAGAAATAGGGTAACATATAGCAATACATATGTTATAGATTTTCAAAACAAGAATAGCAAATTAACAATAGTTATATTGCATATTTTTATTGTGAAATCTGTTGCTCAGATTAATAGATATAGTTATACAAGATTGGACAAATAATTGAATATCAATGCTTGCTTTCAATAAACCTTAATTTTTTCTTGTCTGTTTTACTTTTTAAAAAAGTATTTTAAAGCAACTGTAATAATAATTGATAAGACATTATAAATGTACACGTTTAGAAAACCAAAATGAGAGATACTCAGCCAGTTTTTGTGCGCTACAGAGTTTAAATGAGATAATATGGTTAAAGCATAGCAGGTACCACGTACAAAGTACATAAAAACCTCATCCAGAGGCAGTTTTCCTATGCAAAAAAACCTAATGTTTGGGGAGCAAAGAGCTGGTACAATAAAATATAGTATTTCTGACTTAAGAATAAATGGGAACTGGTATTACTGTTTTTCTTATTTTATAATAATGATGTTAGTAGTGGCCCTAACTCTAAACGAGCATTTATTGTTTTGAAGAGAAATTTCCTTGGCAGAAACTGTCGGGCAGCTTGCTAGCATGCAGTGCGATTCTAGCACTCCAATTTATCTGTTGCCTTTTTCGTATTCTTAGGCCAAGCCCAGCATTCGGTGCTTCATTAAACCCACCGAGACGCTTGAGCGGTCCCTTGAGATGAATAAGCACAAGGGCAAGAGGCGAGTGCAAAAGAGACCCAACTACAAAAACGTTGGGGAGGAGGAAGATGAGGAGAAAGGGCCTGCTGAGGATGCCCAGGAAGACGCCGAGAAGGCTAAAGGTACAGAGGGTGGTTCAAAAGGCATGAAGACGAGTGGGGAGAGTGAAGGTGAGTGTCCCCTGGAACCGCACCCTCACCAGCCAGCAAGGCTGCTGTCCTGTCCTCTGTCCTACTTTTGTTCATTCCTGATGCCCACCAGTGTACCTCATTCTGGACAGTCGAGCCACTCAGAGGTAGCTGTGGGCTGTCCTACAGACCCAGGACAGGTCCCACCCTTGTTGGATGTGTGACCTGGAGCAAGGCTTCACAGGCAGTACCCACTTGGTAGTGTTATTAAGGGAATCAAGTGAAATAATGCATCTGACCTGCTCAGAACAGTACCTGGCCCATGGCAAATGCTGTAAAATATTTGTTGCTCCTGCTGCTGTCGCTATTATTACTACTGTCATCTTCATCATTATCACTGCCATTCTAATTCCCAGTAATTTGGGGTTGTGATTTGGATCCATTGCACTGTGGAAAGAAAGGGGAGCCCATGGTTAATGGAATTACATGATTTTAGCACATTATAGGTTTTA
>NDGN011471070.1:0-19133 GCA_002564285.1 Tympanoctomys barrerae | reverse complement strand
GCTTGGCAAAGCACAGGGACCACGGTTCGATCCCCCAGCACCACATGCCAGCCAGCCCCGCACTGAGGTGGGCTGAGCTGGCCACACACACACACACACACACACACACACACAATGTAAAAAAAAAAAACAGACTTTAGAGTAAAGCCATATTAACATGCTGAGCTGTGAAAGGCTGTAGTCAACAACTTCTGCAGATAACTCACTACTACTGTGGACTGCTGGACTGTGTTGGATTTTTTTGCTGAATTCATGCACCTATAGTATTCAGATGCAAATGGAATACCCATCCCTGAGAGGACTAAACAAAGAAAGGTGATACAAAGGAAGGATCATTTTGTCTTTGTATGTATATAACAGTTAGGATAGATATATAGCTAATTCATATACTTTGCTTAATTCAATGAGAAGAAAGATTTGTATTAATAGTGTTTGGGCAGRATATCCTGTCTGCTTCTTGTACTATCGATAACCACTAAGAAGATAACAATGTACAATGTATTAATTATTGAAAATGTCCTCTTAATCAGCTTTGAAACTGTCTCATTGATATTTGTTTCTCAATAAGATAAAATAAAAAAATAGAGTGAACTAATGTTAATGAGTTAAAATTTAATGATACAATTAAAATTTTGTTGGTTTTTCTTTAAAAAGAAAAAACACCTGAAAGTTCCCTCTGTCAAAAAATTAGCATCATCAGGGCAACTCTCTGCCTCACACCCCTTCTGTCTGACACAAACTGACAGCCAGTCCCCATGGTGTTCAGGAATGAGATCTCCTAGGAGCAACCACCTTCTTTGCACCAAGCTAGTTTAGACAACTGCATTCATGAAACTCTGAAAACTTTCCTCCCAGAGGTATAAGTTAAAGACTTGCCTCTCGGCCTGGCCATCCATGATGCTGCCTCACTGTGGCTTTCATTGCTTTCAGATGTCCTGGGGCACACATACACACACAGGCATCTAGCCACACATCAGCATGCTGGAATGTTAGTCACCTTGGGCAAGATCTCCATGCCATCAGGAATGCAGCCATCACCTTGCATTCTGTGGTTCTCAGCCCAACAGTCCCTCTTTGAACTATTATTCAATTGCCATAAGGGTTTGGGAATTCTCCCCCTATTTTCAGGGAAGCTCTAACAACAGATTTTGCTCTGGGACAGGCTTTTTTTCTGTCCCTTCCATCTCTATCACATTTCCCCAAGACTTCAAAATTGTAAAATGGCTATAAACTGTCAAGTTGCTAAAATAGACCTCTCCTGCCTGTAGTCAGTTCAAGATGTCTGAGCTACCAATGCCACCACAATTGCCCTTCACACTCGTCCCCTCATTCTTCTGCCACCCACAGCCTTGTAGTACATCTGCCTGCACCTAAAGAATTCCTTCTCTGCTTTCATTTGTCTCCTGTCAGCCAGAACCTCTTTACTTTTGAATGGAAAGACCCCCATTTCTAAACTCAAAAGTCAACTGACCTGGACTCAACATCCCAGAGATTCAAACACTTATACTAGTTTCCTAGCTGATTGATTATACCCAACCTGCCCGCTAAAAACATATAAAAGCTCTGTTACAACTTCTACAAATTTCTTTCGACTGTTTGCTTCTATAGAATCTGATTCTGGAGTTCACAAGAATAATGATGCTTCCTCAGACTGCCAACTCTGGAAGCACCCAATGACCTACCTGTACTAGTACTTGGATCAAGTCACTAAGAGCTGCTTTCCCAGGCTGGCCAGATAGCTCAGTGGACTAAAGTATCTGCTTAGGCAGGCACAGCAACTGGGGTTCGATCCTTGGCATGCCATGCTGGCCTTGCTTCCGGGGTGCACTGACAGCAGCTAAGACTGGACATGGTGATGTGCACCTGTAGTCCCAGTGCCTGGGAGGCTGAAAACAGAAGGATCACCATGAGTCCAGTCTGTGTAGTGAGACCCTGTACTAAAAAAATATATATATAAAAAAGTTGCCTTCCCTTTGCCCCCAAAATCTTAATAGTTACTGTCCTAATCAAAAAGGCTGATAAACTTACTTTAGGCTGAGACCTGCCTAGTTGTCATATGCTGTACTAGACCATGACTGCCTGGCACTGACTAATGAACTATTTTCAAGCCAAAATGAACCTCCCGACAGGTGCACAGTGTACCTTGTTTATAGATGGAAACAACTCTGCTAGGAATGGAGTCTGACAGGCTAGATATGCAATGGTCACCTTGGACAAAGCTATTTTGGTCAAACCTGTGCGTAAAACAATCCAGATCAGAGGCCTAAGCCCTCCTCCAGTGATCCAACTGATTGCAATATCAACCCCAATATGAAAAACCTTACCCAGTACGCTCAGAAGATCCATCTTAGTAAGAATCAGACCTGCCCCCACTATTTGTTCTGCAAAGCTCAAGCTACAGTGCTGATGCCTGTAGTCCTGTGACCCTTGACTTCATATACTATAGTGTACTCTCTCCATTTAAAGACATATAGATAGACTGCACAGAAATAAAACCTTATAGGAGTTACAAGTATCTTTCAGTGCTTGTCTGCCCCTATTCAGAGTGACCCAAGACAAAGGAATTTATAGAGTCCTGTTAGCAGTTATATTTGTAGACACTCGTGCACATACATATAATCCAGGTACATCAGAAATCTAGCCTTAGATCAGCTGAAGAATGTACAGCTCACTCTGAAGAGACGATGCACTCACAGCTATGCTGTAGTCACTCCAGATGCTGAACAGTCCACACATGGCTGAAGCCTGAGGACAATGTTCACAGGATTGCTCCCTACCTATTCCCTTTGATTTTTGTCTTTTTAGGCTGTTTTCCACAGTTCTTGTTTTGCCTTAGCTCTATGGATGGCTGCCCAAAGAGAGCAGAACAATCAATCAAACACTCGGCCAAGATTTGATGAGCATCCAAGGCACACTGGACACTCTTCTAGATCAGATTAACTCCTTTACTCCTTTGCCCCAGGGACCAATGGGCAACTACACCACTGCCTCTTCATGTGGCCTTCTCCCTTTGTCTCCATGCCTTTTCCTTTTCGATTTCTTCTACTCATCATCATTGGATTTAGGGCCCACCCTAACCCACTGTGAGATTGTGGAATTTTGAGATTCTTTTTTAGTTACAGTATATCTACAAAAAGAAGCTAAGTAATATCTGCATGTGAGTTTTTCTAAAATAAAGGTTCTCACATTTCTTGGTTTTATAATCTCAAAAACTGAATAAAAGTTTTGAAATAAAAAATACAGGCCAGGCTTGGTGGCACAGGTCTATAATCCTAGTACCTGAGAGGTTGAAGCAGGAGGATCTCTCTTGAGTTTGAGGCCTGTCTGAACTAAAAAGTGAGTTCAAGGCAAACCTGAACTGTCCTTTTCTCAAAAAGACAAAAAAAATTAAAAATAACTTTAAATTGAGAAATTATGCTGAGGTATTATTTTATTGAATTGATAATTGAAAACAATAAACTCATTACATATTGTATATTTATTTCTTGAGAACCTCTTAATCAAATGTCACAGGCTTGGTATTTTAAAACAACAGTAATTTATTCCCTCATAGCTATAAAGACTTGATGTCTAAGGTTAAGGTGCAGCTAGGTTGGTTCCTCCAGAACTAGAAGCTTTAGAAGTCACTCCTTAACCTGCAACTACATCACTATGTGGCCTTCTCCCTTCATCTCTGTGCCTTTTCTGTTTCTGTTTCTTTTCTTCTTCCACTCATCATTGGATTTAGGGCCATCCTAATCCACTCTCATGTTATCTTGAGATCCTCATTTTAGTTACAGTATACCTACAAAAACACTTGTCCCAAATAAGGTCATGTGTGGGCATAAATTTTTGAAAACCACAATTCATTACTATTACTATTATTTTTAATTTTATTTATTTATTTTGGCAAAACTGGGGATTGAACTCAGGCCCTTGTGCTTGCCAGACAAGCACTTATTCTACTGAGCCATCTCCCCAGCCCCTGGGAACAATTCAACCCAGTAGCCACATTAATAAGATATAAGTGGCCACTAAAAAATGTAGAATGTGGGTCAGTGACATAGCACAGTGGCATAAGCCTGGCAAGCACAAGATCCTGAGTTTGATCTCTGGTGCCCACCCCCAGCTGTAGAATGTATACATTGTAAATAAATGCAGGGGGAAAACAGAGAAAATGTCCATGAGAGTAGAAGAAAATAAGCTAAGTAAAAGCACAGTAAAATCAGATTGAAGAAGTCCAAATTAATTAGAAAGTACTTTAAGCACAGACAAGTTACAATATAATTGTTAAAAAGTCAAATTAGATGAAAAACAAAACCAAATAAAGCTTACTTACCATTACTGCTCTCAATACACTTGAGTCTCATTTTCTTTTGGCTTAGCAGGGCCGAAATGAATTCTCATCTGATTAATATGCTCAAATCATTTTTGATGTGATATGATGTTAAAGCTGCCTACAAACAGAAGCTACAGAATAAAAAGGGAAAGCAAAGACTTTCAAGCCAAATTTCCCCTTTTCAGATAGTAGTGAAAGATTTTAGTTTCAAGATTTTTTTAATAAAGTACTTCTAGATGGCTTAAAAAATTAACAAAAGATTTGATCACCTGCTCATCTTTATTCTTTAGCAATTCCCCATGTTAGTAATAACAAAACTCTTTGAAATTTCTGACTACAAAGAACAGATCTTGTTACAAACCTGGTAGACTGCAACTGATTTTTATTCATGGTGAATACTACTCCTGCATGCACAGCATGGGCCAGTTTTAATGAGTTCAGAATAAAGTAAAAAAAAAACCCAAAACAACAACAACAAAAAAAAAACCCCAAAAAGTCACACATTCAAAGGAGATAGCACCTATGATTTTTTTTCTAAGAAAAACAATCTACAAAACATGAAGTGCAAATTTTGATTACATGTCAAATAAAGAAGAAAATTCAAGTAAGAGAAATGTACTTTTCTAATTTTTCTGAAAACAATGTGACAGCTAGTCCTAACACTGCAAATTATGTTTTTTTATTATTATTATTCTTTTGAGACAGGGTATCGTTAAGTAGTTCGAGTTGGTCTTGAACTCAGTATGTAGCCTAGGCTGCCCTTGAACTTGTGTTGAACCTGCATGCTGGAATTACAGGCATGAGTCACAACACCAGGCTTACAAGTATTTTTTAAAGTGATAAAGCAATAGAAGCAATTTTAATTATATAGTTTTTTTTATTAAACCTTAAATTCTCTTCCCTTCAGAATATAGTTGAAAATTAGCTTTGCTTACCTTCAAAGATACTGTTTATTTTTCAATGGAAGGATTGTGATATTTTAATTTTTTGAAGTATTTATTCACTTATTCATTCATGTATTTGGTGTTGGGTCTTGCTGCACAGCTCGGACTTGTAGTGATCCTCCTGTCTCAGCCTCCCCAACCCCAGGATTACAGGCGTGAACCACCATGCCTAGTTTCAGTGTCTGGAGCGGTGTGCCTGGGACTCCGGGGCTGGCATGGTGGTACCAGGGATTGAACCTGGGTTCCTGCACTTACCAGGCAGGCACTTGCTTTGATGCCTATTTAAAAATAGTGGCTGAAAATGTTGAGTCTAGCTGTATGATAATTAACTTTACAGGGACATAAAATAATCTGAAGTGGGCAAAAAAATGTTTTTTGGAGGAAAAACATTTTGTTGGTGCTGCCTTACGTAGCTTTGTAATGTTTTGACTACATAATGTTAAGGTCAAAAAGAAATGTAAATAAACACCATACGCTAGTACGTAAATCCTTAGAAGTATTATAGGTTAGCAGTTTTGCAGTTATGTTGTATATCAGGGCTGAAAAAACTAAATATATTTAGTACACTATGTCACTGACAGAAAGAATTTACAAAGCAGCAGAGAAAAAGCTGGAATAAATGCTATAATGCTGGATCTCTGGTTAGCAATAACCATACAAACTCAGGTTTATTTTAAGTGTATGTATACAGATCAATACAGAAGTTACTGTAAACGTGTATACATGTATGTGTTCATCTATTTCCTGGTTCTGTTCACTAAAGCCTAATAATAGTGAAGTCCCCCAAACAATATGTACATCCAGCACCCAAATTTTGGATACTAAATACCATTGTCCTGGGCCACTTGGAGAAATGACTGAGTCTAGGTCTGGGGCAGAAAATATGTAAGATGATCCTGAAGCACTTTTTGGAGGTGCAGTGTATTGGACCCAGGGCCTCTCACATGCTAAGTGAATGTTTTGTTACTGAGCTACATCCTGAGCCTAGAGCACCCTGTAGTGCTACAAAGCAGGAAAGAGTAAGAAGAAAATGATTCCTGATGGACAAATCGGGAACAATTTAAGCAATAAAATCACTATCACCAAAGCACATCCATGAGCCGATACAAAAAGACTGAAGAAATGAGAAGGGACAAATCTCCTTTATAATTCCAAATAATATATGCCCCCTCCAGAAAGTGGAACTTAATTCCTCTCTCCATAGTCTTTGTTTGGATTTAGCAGCTTTTTTCCACAGTAAAACTTTAGAGAAACTTGGCAGATGCCATCTTTACCAAGTGAACAAGATTAACGTACCCAGTGTTAAGTCATGTTGGCCCCGTACACATGGTGCTACAATGTTATGAAAATGCTACTGCCTCTGGAGAGCTCCCAGCACAATGTAATTCCAGTGAGTCATGAGAAAATACTAGATACACCTGACTTGAAGGGTGTTCAACAAAGTATTTCTAATCAGTATTTAAAATGTCAGATTCAATCCCCAGTTCTGCAAAAATAAATAAATAAAATGTCAGGGGCCAGCCAGATAGCTTAGTGCACTAAAGCACCTGCTTTGGCAGAGTGCAAGTGGCTGGGCTTACTGTGCCACCCCCGCCCCCAGGGCGTGCTGAGAAGGCACTTGAGACTGGGCTTGGTGGCACACGTCTGTAATTCCTGCACTTGGGAGACTGAAAACAGAAGAATCACTGAGTCTGATCTACATAGTGAGACCCTGTAGACACTTAAGACTCCATACTAAATTCATAAAAATAAGAGATTTTGCAAAACATGAAAAACTGAAAAACTGTTAGGTTAGGAACCAATAAAGTAGGGAGGAGTTAGAAAACAAAACTAAGCACTAAGTATAACTGAGAAGTGAGATAGATGGTTTTTCTTTTTCCTCTTGTGTTTTAGACTTTCATGGTGAGATGCTACAATAATCCTATGACAGGATGTGGTGTTGCAGAAACTCAGTATTCATTGAATGCATACTTAACTGATACTGCTTTTACTGAAGCAACAAAGAAAGGATGCCCTGGAACATGATCTGGTCCTACAAGGTGATGTCCAGGACTCTGGGGCAAGAGGCAACAAAGCTCAAGATGTCTTGCAACAAAAGAATTGCTGGCTTCTGTCAATAAGGATCATCTATGGAGCGATGGCAACAGTGTGTGAAGAACTGGCCACTAACTGGTCCCTGGATTTCCCCAAGGCTACACTTCTAGGAGGTCCTTCTCACCCTCCCACCATCACAAATGAACACCTATGTATCATCTTCCACATTCCACATGACAAGTGGTCTGACCTGTACAACACAAGGCTACTCTGCTGTTCATCCAGAGCCTGTTAGGACCCAATATGGCAACTACTTGTGGTAAACCTATTAGAAATACATTTACTTTCAACAATTAATCACGGGCCAGGTGTGGTGGCCTGTACCTGTAATCCCAGCACTTCAGAGGCTGAGGCAGGAGAAGCATTGCAAGTTTGGGACCACCATGAGCTAGATACTGAGTTCAAGGCCAGCCTGAACTACACAGTAAGACCCTGTCTTAAAATAAATAAATAATAATCTGGGGACCATGTTTTAAAACTATGTCTCATTACAAGTATCCTTTATACCTTTATACTCTATAAAGATAATTATAAAGATGAAAGGTCAAAAGTATCACTCTAAGACCAATGAATATTGATTATAATGTTAGCTAAGGGGAAAACCTGTTAAGAAAATTCTATTTGGTCTAAATGGAAGTAGATAATTAGTTCAAATATGTCTAAAAACATCAAGTAGAACTYACTTTGTTAAAGATTTATCACTCTAAGCTTTTTTAATAGACTGAATCATCTTTCCATTTTTAGTTTTGGCAATAATAATACATCTCACTATGTAGTTCAGCTTGGCCTTAAACCAATTACCTCTCAAATTGTATCAAAGTATGCAATGGCTAACAAGTACTCTAATTGTGCCAGTAGAGCTACGACTCATCAAATTCTTGTTTAGTGGGAATGTATGCCTTAATCATCTATTTTTGTAAGTTTGAGTTTTCAATTTCTCTAAAGCCAGGGAATTTTATTGTTGCACTTTTGGAATCAAACACACATATTAGGAAAATCAATTAAACTTGCACAATTATATACAGCTGTAATTTTATGAGAAAATCTTATTTACAAGTGCTTTCCCAATATACAAACATACAGTAAGGTAGTACAGCACCTGTGAACCAATCATTTAGTTCCTAAAGCCCCAAACTTCTCAACAAACACCGGTGTATTTAATAGTACAGAAGTGAATATAGTACATTGGAGAAATACCTTGAGAGCATACTTTTTTTGTTCAGATTTGTTAAACCCAAAACCTCATGTAGTAATAGGTGGAGCTTTTCACAAGTAGCTGGAGCTACAATGTGTGATCGTGGGATTGATTCATGGTGCGATACAACTGAGGATGCCCCGTTCTGAGTGTAGGTGCTACCTGGCCTAACGGCAAGCAGCCTGGACAGAATATAAGGGACAGAAGAGAGCTATTTTCAGAACTGCTTGTTTACTACTGTGCTGCTTCGCTACCTTCTCCCAGCCATGAAATGTTTCGCTTCTGCTACCCCTCTGCTGTGCCACCCTACCTTAGGGCCAGCTAACTATAAACATCTATAAATTGTGAGCTATTAATAAACCCTTCCTCCTTTGATTTTGGGTATTAGAAATTTATCTCAGCAGAGAAAACCACTAGACTATTAAAATTCTTTTCCTCACAGATTCATTCATTCTTTCTTCTGTTGTTCATTCCTTTTGGGAACTGAACTCATGCTTGCCAGACAGGGACTGTGCCAATGAGCTACATTCCCGGTCCTTAAAGATTTTCTAAGATTTTTTAAATACTTGTGGTGGTGGTGGACATAATCACGAAACCACAAAATAGGGATAAGACTTTAAAAGGGCCCTTTGAAAAGGATGACAAAGCTTAAAACTTGTCATGGATAAAATACATTAATGATTCAAAAGGAAAATACCTGTTAATACTACTTCAATTTACACACAATAATTAAGAAATTATGGCTAACATTTTTCAAGTCAATTAAAACCTGTAGTATTAAGTACTCAGATATAAGAGAAAGACTCCTCAGATTTTATGATTTAAAAATGATGAATATATAAAACTTACTTCAGGTACTAGTAACAAACCACTGAAAAACAAATTAAGACCAACCCTCATCCTATGCATGTCACAACTTTTCCCATTATTTTTGGTTCCCATGGTCCTTAGCAGAGAAAAATGACAATGGTACATAAACTTATCTTCTCTACATGAAAGTATTAATAATATATTCTAACTCTTGAGTTCACAAAATGATCATGGAGGTGTTTTTGAAAAAGGAGTCCACCATCATATGCTTTAAGTAATACCCACTGATTATTAGGAGTTAATAAGTTTACACTTAAGCTCGGTGCAAATTTTTCTTTTATTAAACCTTACAATGAATGTGCTGGAATATCATTATCCATTGTGTGACAATTTATTGGCTGGCATCTGAATACAGTACTTCTTTTGAAAAATACACATGGGAACTGACAAGAGAAAAACTACTTAGTGATACACAAGAGCATAAAAAGAAAAAGATGATGACCAGTTAATGTTAGTTTATCAAATTTTAAAATGATTAAAGATCCAAACAATAGTGCTGCTGTTACAGTGTACAACAATATGTTCTCTCATCCAGCCCTTACAATTTCCAGAAAAATAACTAAGATTATAGTTAGCAATTCAGCCAAAGGTTTGCTGAGTAATACGATTTTAAAGAACTACTTTGTAAATATAACCCAAGCAGTTTTTCCAACTCACAGTAAATGGGTCTTCAAAATATAACAAAGCAAGCTAGTCACTTTAAGTGAAGAATCATTTAACTTCAAAGTCATATAGGGCTCCAAATTACTTCTGCTGATTTAGACTTATGCCTATCTGAGTAAAGGATAAGAAAATGAATGTCTTAAAATCTATAGTACATTTGTTTTGAGAAAGTAGATTGATTATCTGAGCAAAATGAACATTTCTTTACAGAATACCTAAAATTCAGAAGACCCTTAACAGGGCATTTTTGTTGAAACAGAGTAAAAACTGAAACATTAACTCCAGCCAATATCATACTATAGTGTAAAGTTTGACTTAAATTCATATAATTAGTTCACTAAGTATTTAATTTGTTCATTTGTGGTTTTAAAAACACAAATTTAAGGATTTTATTTTATTCAGACTACTTTCTGATGAAGGTCTTAAAAGAGTATTTGAGGTTACATTTATTAACCAATTCTTTCTACAATAGAATTTTGAGCTACTGATTTTTCAAAGCTACTATAGGCCTCTTCAGAGGAAGCAAATACAGAACTGTATCCAACTGAAGTAAGGCATTGCAGTTATCAAGACTGAGAGCTAGTTAGTTTGAAGTTATGTAATTTTTTAGTGATGGAAAACACTAAAGAAATCCTTATTTTACACTAGAGGTGCAAGATTCCAGTTCCTGTGTAAAGTGTTAGATGTGCCTTGCTCTAAGAACATGTAAGTCCCACCCTACACCCAAAAGAAGGGGTAACAGTAAAATTCTAATTGCCATTTCCACTCCCAAATGGAGTTCAACTAATGTACATTTACTACATTGGCAAAGATTTTTTCCTTAAAAAAGCAACTCATGCATATATAATTCTTATAGCACAAGGTTAGAGGCAAATGAACTCAATACTTGATATTTCTAGAATTATAGAATATAAATCACAAATTATTTTTATGTGTGGCAGCTCAAATAGTTCATCAAATTAAAATCTCTTCATCAAAAGGTTGGTGTGTACCTGTTAATCCATTTAAGTGGTGAAATTAATTTACAAATTAGTAAATAATATTTTAAAAAGTTAAACCTGAATTATTTAACCAAAAAGACTTATCATTTACTACTCTTCATTACAATTGAATGAGTAAAGATGAAGCTAAACCTGTGACTGTTGCAATGAAGTTTTAAATAGCATTACATCAACACTGAGAATGTCAGCCCCCAAATCCAAGAAAGTGATCCAGCTCATTAAATTCACAGGTAAACTGAATTTTTCTCAAATCAATAAGGAACTTTTTATTCAGAACAATTTTAGTAAGACATTTGCAGGGCAAATATGTCATCATAAATTTTATTCTGAATAACAATAAAGTGCTGAATGATAATTACCTGAATAATTCTTAGTACTTTTCACTTAAAAGAGCCCTTTCTGTGGCATTAACAGAGGAGGGTGAGGGAGGGAGGGAGGGAGGGTGGAAGAGAGGGAAAGAAATAGGGAGAAAGAGAAAAAGAAAAAGAAAGAAAAGGAAGGCAAAACTAACTCTCAATACAGGAACAGGAAGCACTGTAAGCTTTTGTGTTTAAGGTGACAAATAATCGAGACCAAAGTAATTCATGCAAGTTACCTTTAAAGTATACATAAGCTTGAAGAAAGAAAGAACACTGTTACTGACCTTTGATACTATGGTAGTAAACTGCATACTAAAATACCTTAATTATCCTAGATGCCTAGATCTGGCTTGGCAAGCATCATGCCACTGACATGCGTTAGCTCTTTTTGTAACTAAAAGTGATTTGCAGTTCAGTGACTGAGAATTTCAATATGACTTGTTAAGTTATGTGATAAACTCTGAGATAAAATTTAAGCAAATTCCTTACACCTAGTCACACTATCAGCACAAGCAGGACAATGCTGGAGCAGTATGAAAGGTGGGTCACTTTATAGTCTTCCTTTTACTGTGTGATATATTAAGATGACAGACCTAAATTTCAACTGGGTTAATGAGTCAGAATAGATTTGTTTCCCAAATTTAGCACACAAAAATTTCTGTGGATTAGAGAAACAATCTTGAGATATGGAGGAAAAATAATAAAAACTTGAGCTCAGCTAACCTGTAGCTCTAAATATTGTCATGCTACAAGAGTATTTGCATAAAATGAACACTGTAACAAACTTAAGAGGACAGTGTTTTGAATTGAAGTTGACTAACTGCTGCATAGAAAACACGCTAACATACAACAGTCAAGTTTAAGCCGGTGCATAGAGAAGATAAAGCACTTATGGTAACTGGAAATGGTAGTAACAAGTCCATAAGATTTGTAAGACCTAGCATGGATCTGCAAGAGGGAAAGACAATAGTAGCAATGGTTAGGGGAAGAAAAAAAGGAATTAGAAAAGCTTGGAGAAGAGAAGGCAAAAGCAAGGAAAAAAAAGATCTTCAATTGTATAAAATTCACAAGCCAGTAAAGTATAAAGATACCACTGAAAAAGTTAACTCTGTCCCAAACACCCAACAGCAAAAAAAAAAAAACCAAAAAAAAAAACCCAGAATCACAAGCCTTTGGCAAACAATTTTAGAAATTTGGATATGATATTACAGTTCTTAATAATTCACAAACAATATATTATATGGTATATTTATATTAAATACTGGGAAACCAATTCTGTAAGTTTGATGATTACAATGCATTAGCCAATGAGAGCACAATGATATCAAGCTAAATGAATGCTGGTGTTATCACAACAGTGCTCATTTATGAAACAACTGTTACCAACTCGTGCTTTAACAGTGCTAAAATTCAGTCAAATCATCATCTATGAAGTGAAACAAAGGTCTCCAGCTTTTCTGGGATATGCCCTTTATAATATATTCTATGATTCACGATGACACGGGCAGCAAGACACTGCAACGTTGTATGATTTATAGGCTGGATCAAATTTTTAGCTATTTCCTTCTCGTCCAGCAAGTCACTAGCAGTTTGTTTGTGCAAGTTTGTGGCATCAAAGTGTGCACCTGATTTAATAAGAAGATTCATTATGTCTGGATGGTTGTTCAGAGCAGCGATATGTAGGGGACTATTGTCATCAGAGTCTCTGACATTCACATCAGCACCACATTCTATCAATATTGCAGTAACTTGTAGAGATGGAAACTTGCAAACTGGGTACCGCCCTACACACGTAGTATTCTTGTCGACAGCGAGATGAAGAGGGCTGAAGTTATTCTTTCCTCTTGGATGCAACTTAAGAAACCTGTAGATAGTCTGCTTTTTGAAATGGTCCTGTTCTAGAGTACAAGGAACTTTTTCTAACAAGCAGATTAAATGCAAAATGATGGAAAGAGCCTTATTTAACTGTAATGGATCAGCTGGACACTGAGTTTGTTTGATAGCTCGCTCAATTTCAAGGACACTTTTGCACAATATGCCCATAAGATCGTCAAATGTAACAGTAGTACCCAGCAGGCCTTTGGCCCTATCCTGTAGCATAAAGGAGAAAAGTTCTGCAAAAGACAATAAGCTGCTGGCAGTCATTGGACTTAAAGGGTCCAAATTATTCTGCTGCATATCCAAAGCATACTTCCACAGGTTGATGCATCGTTTGAAATTTCCAGAGTCTGCATAGACAGCTCCACGGTATCTAATATAGTAAGAGGTATCAGGATGAGAAGGACCAAGAATACGTTCTCTAATTAACAGCGCCTGCATTCTCATCTCATCTGGATCAGCAATAAGACCTTCTAGCTCTTCTGCACTATTTACCTCCTTGGCATAATCGTAAGCCATTATTAATGTCTGTGGTACTGGTTTACTAATTATATTAGTCCTATCACTGTACCTCATGTTCATTGCCTTTTTCCAATATTTCAAAGCCCCAAGTAGATCTCTCTTTTTGTCTACAAAGGTGGCTCCTAGAAGCTCTAGAGCATTGATACGTTCTGTCTTGCTGGTCTGTGCATGATGTGTCAAAAAATCCACAATGTTTGTGTGACCAGTCACACTTGCTGAGAGAAGGGGAGTCATGCCATAACCATCCTTTTCCATCTTGGCACAATACATAAGAAGCATCTTCATGATGTCCAAACTTCCAGATTCTGCACAATCATGCAATGCAGTATTACCTTAGAGAAGAAAAAGAAGAAAAGAATAACACACTTTGAAGGACCAGGATATAATATAATACATATATGTAATTTAGAACCTAAGGAGAAGCAGGCCACTCTTAAGTATGACATATTTTGACTACAAAGGAGAAAATAATTATCCTTAGCATTTAAAACTATCATCTAATATGTAGCAGGAGCTAAAGAAAAATACTAAAATTACAGAAGAAGTAACATACCAAATTAGGTATAAAAAGCAAAGATACCTACAGACAAATTAACCCATGTACTCTCAGTAGTCTTCATTAACATTACTAAAAACATGAAATACAACCAGCTATTCATAAGTTTGCTGACTCTTTTTGGGCTCAGCTTCCACATTTATGAAAGAAAACCATCTAAAATTGATTCAAACAATGGTCAGAAATTATTTTTTTAAATGTCTGAATGTGAAATTCAGCTAGAGTTTTTTCAGCCAAAATTCTTAAGTTATAAAATACTTCCCCCAGAAAGGTCTCCTAGGAAAACAAATCCACGGAAATCTAAAAATATGTGGGTGGCTTAATATGAACTTTAAAAGAAGACATTTGAAGTGTCCTTTCATAATGGATTATTTCCCATTGTAATTTAAGTTTTCAACATTCTTGTTAGATGTACTGAATGTTCTAACACTGTCCTCTTCTTCCCACACAAAACTGACAACAGGCACTGGCACATTAGTAAGTCTGTACTAAACACACTAAGCATTATAAACATTAGGCATTTTACCTAGCAAATAGTGAACAGTTTTACTAATTATAAAAACAAATTATCATGCAGACCTTTGACATTTACATACAATGTTTGCAGAAAATTTCAACAGTGAATTGGCATGGCTGTAGAAAAGAGTTAAACACAGGCTGAGAATGGCTTCCATAGCAGACCTATTTGCAAGGCTGACCCTTGTCGGGCAGCTGAAAATTTACCTAGTGAATAGTTTGATAAACAGATTAAACCTTCCCTAAATGATAACAGCAGCTCACTGAGCCTAAACTGTAATAGCACTGCAGTTTATGTTGAAATATAAACAATTGCTTTTTTAGGTATGCTAGGCAAAGTTCTCGTACTGGGCCTATCACGGGTTTCCTTGGGCAGAAACATCACATATATTTTTCATTTCAAAGGAAGAATGTGCTCTGACCACGAGGGAGAGGGCATAAAAACACTTACCCTATCTATTACTTAGACTTCACCCCTGCTTTTTCCTCTTATTATCTGTTAGAATATCACAATGCTAAATCTTAACCATGATTATTATGGTACAGTGAAGTACCTCCAAAAACCAGAGGCCGCTTTGAGTAACCCTTCACAGAATATATATCTTTGAAGTGGCTTAAACTTGAATACTTCAAATAACAAATCTACTTTATAGCTAGAATTACACAAAAAAATGCAGGACTTTTAAATCTTTTCATAAGTTTACCTTGTTCCATCCTCCATATTATCAACAGGAGCTACATAATTACTCTGGTTATGTTTTTTTCTGACCCAGAATGTCAAACAACAATGAAGTATCTGACAAAATGTTTTAACAATGTGTAAAGTAACCAAGCATAGACAACATCCATAATTTATCAGTTCATTTATCTGAAATAATTGCAACTAAACTATTATTTCAAGTATTTTACTCAGAAACATTTTGAACTGAAATTATTTTTTTTCCAAGAAATAGGCAATATAAGTCAAGAGAAATATGAATAGGAAGAGTTGGATGACATTCTCTATTCAGTGACAAAATCAAGAAGGCAGCAAAAGCCAGTTTTTAAGTTACTAAATTTTGTTATTTCTGTAAAAACTAGAATATGTATATTTTGAATACACCCACATACAGAAAAAAATAAAGAAGGCTAAAATAAACTGCACTAAGAACTAGGAAAGTTGAAAAATGTATTTTAAAAACTTCTTTGACAAGATTTGGATATAACAAAGAGACAACATCCAGAAGAAAGAAATCTGGACAAATTTTAGAACTCAGGGCAGCTTTCCCACAATGGCTTTCACCAATTCTAGAATGCACAGCTCAAAAACTCAGACCTTTTGTTTTCTGTTTGTTCTGTACACTGGAAACTAAACTCGAGGCCTGTTGGTGTTGTACGTTCCTACCACTGTGCTGTACTCACCAATACCAAAGTGAGAACATTTGCATTACAGCTCTACAGGGCTGCACCATAGCAACTAAAAGTGAACTACTAATAGATAAACCTGGCAAGCACAAGGTCCCAAGTTTGATTCCCAGTACCAGNGTACTGATGTATGTGTTATCAAAAGCTGAAACCAAATATAAACAATATTTAGAGGAATATATTATCACTATAGTTCAAAAAAATTTTATATTGACAGTGTGTAATAACATACCCAGTTTTTAAAAAAGGAGAAAATAATCTGAACGAAAGCCAAGAGAAATAAAAGCTGAAAGAAAAGCCCAAAGAGATTCAGATAATACTATTATCACAGATTTTCAAATAATGCTTAGTATATTCAATGAGTTTTTAATTGAGAATTCAACAAAAAATTAGAAACTACAAAAACAAATGGACATTCTAGTGCTGAAAAACCCAATGGGTGGTTTCAAAACTGGATTACTCACAGCTGAACAGAGATTTTTGTGAACTATGACACAGGTCAGACAAAAGTAGAGACAAAGCATGGATGGAAAACAGGAGTCTATACCAGACAGAACAATGCCAAAGAGTTAGCATACTTAAATACAGAATTGTAGAGAAAAGAAGACGGAGGCAATTAATATTTAGAGGTAAAGTCTGAACTGGGGATATAGTACAGCCTAGCACGTTTACTTAACACAAAACAAAAAACAGGCAATAAAGGCTGAGAAATTTTAAAGCTAATAAAAGATTATACAATAAATTATACATTTTTCAAATACCAAAAGTATTAAATAGAAAACTACACGGAGGCACACTGCAACAACAAAACTACTGAAAATTAAGGACAAAGAAAACATTTAAAACCAAAAAATGAGGAAAGGAAGCAACTTGGAAAAGAATACACAAACAGCAATGTTCTCATCAGGGAAAACAAGTAAGGAAACACACAATGATACGTAAAAGCACCACAGGAAAATAATCGCCAAGTTAGAATTCTATACCTGTATTATGAATAAATGTGAAATAAAGACTATCTCAGGAGAAAAAAAGATAAACTAAAATATTTATTAACATCTAAATACCTTAAGCAGAAGGAACAGAAGCTACCTGGGAGCTAGGAGATGCGGGCATAAATATGTATCAGTAGATAAATCTAAATAAATACTATCTTGAAATACTATATATAAAATATTTAACAGCAATAGAATAAACGGAAAGTAACTGGAGTCAAATGTTCTAAGATCTCTGAATTGTTCCTAAGATTTGAACTTTCTGTTAAGTCTTTGGTAAGCTAAAGCAGTAATATCTAGAGTAATCACTAAAATAATAGTTCAAAGTATGTACATAAACAACTATATTCTAATAGAGGAAAATTGAAACAAAAAAAAATCCAAAAGAAAACAAAACAGATAAATAAAGGAACACAAAACAGGTAAAACAAGTAAGTCTCAGGAAACAAGGTAGATTAAAATCTAAATGTATAATGAATTACATTAAATGCAAGTGACTATATGTTCCCATTAAATGATAAAAGTTGACTAAAAACACCAAGTTGGAAAAAACATTCTGCATATAAGGTAAATCTTAAAAAGTACAGAGAAATACTGAAAGTGAAAAGATAAACATAAACACAATACAAAAACTAACCAAAAGAAAGATGTTTAATATTAAAATACAAAAGGAGGCAACTTGGAAAAGAATACAAGAACAGCAATATTCTCACCAAGGAGAACAAGTCAGGAAACACACGATACTTAGAAGCATCACAGGAAAATAATAGCCAAGTCAGAATTCTATACCTGTATTATGAATAAATTTTAAAGTAAAATGCATAGAAGAAAAGAATTATAATAAAATAAAAAGCACAAAGATACAATGATACTAAATTTGTCACCTAGCAGTATAAACTTGAATTATATACAGCAAACATGACAGAACTACAAGGAAAATCAGACACATTCTATAAACAGTAAAACTGATTACACTGTTCTCAGATAGGTAAACTCAGAAAACATACTTTAACTGACATATACTAAGAACTCAACTACAAAAAATCTTTTTCCCTCCAACAATACATAGAATATAAACAAACAGTAAGTATGCAGGCCATTAAATCAATTTCAAAAGATGTCAAGAGTGTAATGAAGTTAAATATAAAAAAGTAACTAGAAAATACACTAATAATTTAGAGATGAAAGAATGCTCAATGTAAATCAACTGGATGAAAATAAAACCACTAACCTGGAAATACAGTCAAAACTGCTTATAGGGTAATATGTATTTTTAAATGTACATATTCAAAAAGGAAAAAGGGTTATTAAAATAACGAGGTTCCATTTCAAGAAGTTATGAAAAAAATAGTAAATTAACTCCAGAAAAAAGTAGAAGAAATTAATAAAATGGAGCTATTATCAAAAGTTGTAAGCACATTACCATTTTTTTCTTTCAAACTGTACTTACTATCTGTTGCTCTTCTTAATCTATTTATAACTATGTAAGGTACAAACAAAGCAGAAAGACGAGTGATAAAACAAATTCATGTCTACCAAATGTCACTTCAGTGTACTGATCACTTCTGAAGTTATATTTTTTAAAAATATCAGTCATACTGAACTCCAGAGAGTTGTCTATTAAAGCCAAGCCTCAAAATAAAACATCAACCAATCACATCTCTTTCCAACTCAAAGCTTTCATGCCTTCTCTAAGGAAACAGCTGAAAATATTTATGATGGCTTTCAAGTCTGTATAACACTGACTCTCAAGAAAATTTGTATGAGGGTAACAAGAAAAAAATCTTTAATTTTAGAAAAGAATTCCACTCTGAGTTCCTC